>WYDI02016169.1:0-22977 GCA_009867235.2 Psittacus erithacus | reverse complement strand
ACCCGGGGAATTACAGACCAGTCAGTCTCACCTCTGTGCCTGGCAAAATCTTGGAGCAGATTCTCCTGGAAGGCACGATAAGGCAGATGAAAAACAACAAGGTGCTTGGTGATAGCCAGCATGGTTTCCCTAAGGGGAAATCCTGCCTGACCAATTTGGTGACCTTCTATGATGGGGCTACGGAACTGATGGACAGGGGTTGAGCAGCTGATGTCATCTACCTGGACTTGTGCCAAGTGTCTGACACTGTCCCACATGACATCCTTGTCTCTAAATTGGAGAGACATCAATCTGATAGGTGGACCACTTGGTGGATAAATAACTGGCTGGATGGCAGGGCACAAAGAGTTGTGGTCAATGGCTCGGTGTCCAGCTGGAGACCAGTGACAAGTGGTGTCCCTTCAGGGATCAGTATTGGGACTGGTCTTGTTCAACATCTTTGTCAGTGACATGGACAGTGGGACTGAGTGCGCCCTCAGCAAGTTTGCAAATGACACCAAGCTGTGTGGTTCTGCTGATATGCTGGAGGTAAAGAATGCCATCCAGAGGGACCTTGACACGCTTGTGAGGTGGGCTGATGCCAGCCTGTTGAAGTTTAACCATGCCAAGTGCAAGGTCCTACAGCTGGGTTGGAGCAATCCCAGGCACAGCTACAGGTTGGGCAGAGAAGATATTCAGAGCAGCCCTGCAGAGAAGGACTTGGGGGTGTTGGTCAATGAGAAAATGAACATGAGCCAGCTTCAGTGTGTGCTCACAGCCCAGAAAGCCAACCGTATCCTGGGCTGCCTCAAAAGGAGCGTGACCAGCAGATCAAAGGAGGTGATCCTCTACTCTACTCTGCTCTTGTGAGACCTCACTTGGAGTATTGTGTGCAGTTCTGGTGTCCTCAACATAAAGAGGACATGAAACTGTTGGAACAAGTCCAGAGGAGGGCCACGAGGATGATCAGGGGACTGGAGCACCTCCTTTATGAAGATAGATAGGCTGAGAAAGTTGGGGCTGCTCAGCCTGGAGAAGAGAAGGATGCATGGAGACCTCATAGCAGCCTTCCACCGTCTGAAGGGGGGCTGTAGGGGTACTGAGGAGGGACTCTTCATTAGGGACTGTAGTGGTAGGACAAGAAGTAATGGGTTAAAACTTAAACAGGGAGGTTTATATTGGATATAAGGAAGAAGTTGTTTACTGTTAGGGTGGTGAGGCACTGGAATGGGTTGCCCAGGGAAGTGGTGAATGCTCTGTCCATGGCAGTGTTCAAGGCCAGACTGGACAGAGCCTTGGGTGACATGGTTTAGTGTGAGGTGTCCCTGCCCATGGCAGAGGGGTGGAACTAGATGATCTTAAGTTCCTTTCCAACCCTAACTATTCTATGATTCTACTATTTTTCATCCTGGTGGTTGCATAACTATGTGTTACCTGTTTCATCTAAAAGACTATACAATTTCACTCTGGTGAATGAAGAGTGTGCATGGCATAGAAATGAAATATGGATATTCTGCCAAATTTCCCATTTCCTCCAGCATCATCTAAAACTTTCTGTGGAAAACCACTTTGATGTCATTTCAATTTCTAATGGAGGAATTTTAGCCATTATTCTCTAGTTGAAACACCATTAAAAAAAATCACCAGAAGCATAAAGCAATAGAATAGTATATATAGAGCAATTATACAGTGTATATATATAATGTCATGCAATTAGAATTATATACATGCTCACACAATGATTGTAATTTTTATGTAATCTTGTCTCAGCTCCCCCAATTCCAAAAATCATTTTGTGTAAAAGGAACACCTCTAGCTAGCAACAGGATTGAGCTGTATTTTACTGTGCTGCAGCTGCCTAAAAGCTAACATACACTTTGCTCCATAAAGTTTGCCCAAGTTATAAGTGCTATTATAGAAAACCAACAGAATAAATATCTACTCTGTTGAGATCTTGGAAAATGATGAAGTTACCAAGATAAAGTCCATAGAACTCTCCTTGTCACCATTTCAAACAAATTAGCAATGCTTTAACATCCGGAGTATAATTAGTGCCTAACACACTACCTGTGAGAAGTGGAAATGTCTGTGACAGAATGCTGTGACGAAAGAAAATGCATCTGAATAGTTAAAATGACTCTTTCAAGCCAAAATTAAAGCATGTAATGCATAATCACTGGAGTGTGCCGAAAACAGTCTGCTAAATCTTCTGTTTCTAAAGAATTCCATCAAAAAATGACAGGTATAATACGATGACCTATGTCAGCAAAAGCATTAATCTATTTATATACTTATTTAATGTATGTAAGGGATAAGAATGTTACATAAATATAAACAGACTACATGAATGGCAGAGGAGGTGGAACTAGATGATCTTAAGGTCCTCTCCAACCCTAACTATTCTATGACTCTATGCTTTTATGATTTTATGAATGTGGGCATCAACAAAATGTGAGGTAAAACATAGCCCAGAATGCAAGCCCCCATGCTGCTCTCCACTGTTTGAAAGCTTTTAAGAGGTCTGTGTTTTCACCATATAGAGAATACCTTCTTCCTTTGCCCATTTGAGTTTCTCAAATGATCTCCTATGTAACTTACGTCCATTTCAGTTTCTCAATCAGTTTCTAGCAGTAATCACCTCTCACCCTTGACTGCCAAAAACACCTGCAAAGTCATCCAGTGCTGCTCCCCACCCAAAAGAATAAAATAAGCACCATTAATTTAAATCATTCTTATCTACGAATTGCTGTATGACTATTTGCTATGGCGTGTGAATTTATGGCTATGATAGTGGCCATAAACACAGTAAAGTGTATAATATATCTCTGTTATTCATATCTCCAAAATATTATCTGGCATGCATAATTTGGTAACTATAGCAACACTGATAAATTTTAAATTAATGGTTGTTATTTGGTTAGTACAAAAAGGTCAAGGACTGAAAACTATGGGGCACAACAGGAACAGCAGATTTGAAGGGTTAATTACCAACTGAAGCTAAAATAAGTGCTGGAATTTGTGGTGTTAACGTTCCCCATTCTGATAGCATTCATCTGCGGACAGAAGGGAGCCACTAGTGACTCAAAAGAAAAAAATATTTCTCTTGAATAGCAACTGGGAGGCATGAAATTTCCAATTTTCATGAAATGTCCGATTTCTTCTAACCTTTCTTTCATCACCTGAATGGTTTTATTTTTCTTAAAATCACCCTAGTTACCTTAAAACTGTCCCAGAACTGGACTATAGTAATGACTTGTTTGTCTCTACACATGGACAAATATTGACAGAGAGCATGCTCATAAGAACATGCTATGACCTGTGCTATGCCTGCACCCCAATTGTTATTGCCAGTACACCTTATAGGCTTTTTATCAGATAATTAAACACCCTAATATTGCCTTACGCTGAGCAAACAGCTACTGAAAGTCCAGGAAAACATATGTGAATGGTTTTAGTTTGGGTGTTGCGCAGCTATCATAGTTTCTCAAATCAGTATCTAAACTGGCTTTAAATCAAAAGTGCTAAGGAGTGTGTGTGTGTGTGCGTGTGTGTGTAGATAAAACATTATAACTAGGAAAGACTGCAGATAACCTGTGTTTTTTCCTACTTATACAGTATGTCAGGAGCAATTTTCCATCAGTATTATTTGTTTGTGCATGAGAGGATTGCTCAGGGTGATGAGTAGGAGCAGAAGTGGTCTGAGTTTCAGGGGAGCTTCACAAAGTTGCAAAGCCCTGACAGACAGACTTTGCCAGGATCTGGAATAATTGTAAACCAAGAGGAACAAGGTAGTGCCACTTGGGAAACAAATATGGGATGGGAATGCAGTCAGTGCTTCAGCTGGACTCAGCCCTAGCAGAAAGGTTTTTCACCAAGCAGAAGCTGTTAACCCTTCAAATCCAGGGTATGTGAGGATGTTCATAAAGTAATTCAGGCCAACATGGACACTACAAACACTTTCTCTACCACTTTCTGTAGAAAATACTTGATAGATGATTGAATACAGTATGGACAAGGAGGACAGCATCTTCAGACATGTTGAGCAAGAAGCATATATCATGATTGATTTCATAGGATATTTTGGTAGCATATGCGGGAGTTGTGAAAATCTGGAGATCCTCTTTTCTGCAGGGGTTGAAAACAGATGAGAGTGTGCCCAGATGCTTTCTGGGGAAGACATGATTAACGCAACTGAGGCTATTAAATTTTATCATTTTTTTTAATTGTAGGGTCTGCAAGATGGGTCTCCTCTCTATGTTTTACTGTTCCTCTTGGTAGCAGTCTGAGCAGAGATGGTCAATAGTTCTAGCTGTTTTCCTCTACCTTCACAGCATACGTACCTTGTATTACCACGTACGCATCTGAGGGAGAGAAGCAGCTTGTAAATCTTTGACACATTAGACTTTTTCTTCTGCTCCCACACACACTGGATGATGTGATGGGTGTAGAAATCTGACATGTCAGATGGTGTGACAGAAAACGTATGTTGTTATAAGCTCTCATTTCCCAGCCCCATGAAGTGCGGGAACATTTCTTTGAATTGCCGTTATCTCACATGCTTGGCTTTTTCAAACACTGTGTGCATGTAGCATAATATTTTCACAGATTATCAAATCAAAAAGACCACTGAAGTCATCTCGTCTAATTTTCTGCATATCATATGCCATTGGTGTTTCCTAAATTAATTGCTATTCAACTAGCACTTATTTATGGGGGAAGGAGGAAACAAGTTAATGAAAAAAAAACCAAACAACAGTTTTATTCTGCATGCCAGAAGTCCCTCACATCCCAAAATTATTCCAATTGGTATCTAGATCCAGTTTGTGTGAAAAAGACAGCTTCATCCAAAAAAGCAGACTTCAGAAAGTCATTTTTGAGCAAATTTCTATACTGTAGCTGCTTCAGCCTAGATATCCTTGTCAGTTATAGAATTTTGCACCCCCCTTTACTTATTCTGATAAAATGACTGTCCAAAAAGGTACTCTTTGCGTGACCAAGAAGGAAGAGGAATTATTGATTTGACAACTTTTTGCTTTTAAATAAATCCATTAAATAAATGGTAATTTGAAAATTATTTTTATTTTTTAACTACTCCTGGAGGTTAATTTTTTACTATGTAAGTTTCGAATATTATTATAAATGCTTGATCAAACTATGTTATGTTTGTCACTGTGCTTATGTGTCTTAATGGCAGGGTAACTCACACCAGATTGCTACATTACAGGTTATTGTTAACTAAGAATTGATCCTTACCTTGCTGAAAGCACAAGTTATTTTCTTCTTGATCAACTGAAACTCAATTTTTAATTTTCATTTTAATGATGCAGATTGCATATATCCAGCGGAATAAGGTCTTTGGACAATACTTGTAAAACTGTAAAGGGGTACACATGATGACGGATTTTCAAATCCCTCTTTTTTTAACTGGATTCTCAAAAGCAAGGAGGCGCTTTGAAGTGGGATATAGGTGTGATTTATATTTGTAAAACTATGAATAATCCTTAAAAATTCCTACACAAGCTCTTATCATCCCACCTAAGTGTTTAGGTCTAATGGGGACAAGCTTTTTCATAGATGCCTAACCTTTTCTACTTTGTGAGTCTGTAAGAGTCCTACTCTTGTGAGACCCAAGATTTGTTTTTTTCCCTCCGATAACCACTGCAGAGCTGCAGGATAGGCTTTCCTCCAAACATCAGTCTTTGGTGGTTCATCCAGTATGTGTTCTGCAAGGAACTCAGCACAAAATATAGCAAAACAATCTTCCTCTTCTATTTAACAATTCAATGACAAGAGTTCTGTTAATGCATAATTTCAACAAAATATCTCAGTCTGAGAAGTAAAGAGTTATTTTGTCTAGGACAGTTGTGTGAGGTGTTGATTTTATTTAATTAGTCGTAGGACGTGGGAGATGAAGTTTGTTTCTTTCCTCTGCCTGTAGGTTTATGAACCCTCACCTTCCATATAAAAATTCCTAATATTTGACGACCTAGGAAGGGAGGTAACACTCAAGTCTTGATAGTGGTACCATTCCTTCCTGTGAAAAATCATGGCACGTTAGTTTGGCAAATGAGCAAGTAAAGTGAAACAATGAGAGTGAAGACTATGAGCTAAGTCAATACTTTTCCAATTTGTGGTCTACTAAGGGATCCAACTCAGGGATTTGAAACAGTGGGCAAGAAATCAAAGCCTACTTAAATTCCCCAGGCACCACTTTATTCTTTCACAAGAATTTTTTTTAGGGATTTGTGAACTAAAAACCACTGACAGTTTTTTCTCTGGCCTAAGGATTAGGAAACTGATCTGGTGGACGAATCCTGTGTTCCAGCTCTTCATTCATGACTGCTTTACACACTTTCAAATGACTGTTTCATACTAAGTTTATATGCAGCCCTTGAAGCAGGCATAGTGACTAACCACTTCCTTGGGCAGCCTGTTCCAATACTTGACTATCCTTTCAGTTACAAAAGTTTTCTTCACATCCAAGCTAAACCTCCCTTGGCATACCTTGAAGCTGTTACTGCTTGTCCTATCACTTGTTACTTGGGAGAAGAGACCAGCCCTTACCTCACTACAACCTCCTTTCAGGTAGTTGTAAAAAGCAATTTAAGGTCATCTTTCTTCTGTAGACTGAACAACCCCAGTTCCCTCAGCCGCTCCTCATCAGACTTATGCTCTAGACCCTTCATCAGCTTCGTTGCCCTTCTCCGGCCATGCTTCAGCACCTCAGTGTCTTTCTTGTAGTAAGAGGCCCAGAACTGAACAAAGTATATGCGGCGTGGCCTCACCAGTCCTACTGGCCACACTATTTCATTAAAAGCCAAGAACCTTTCACTGATTTTAGTGGACTTTAAATGTCACATATTCTCATTATTTTAAATGATTCATGTGAATGTCTTTGGGATCTCTATGCCAGTACTGAAAAGCTGTCTTAAGAGTTGACAAAGAAACTCTTCAGCAGTATCGTAGCAGTTAAATAATGAGCAAAATATCTTTGTTTTTACTGTTGAAGGAGTCTATTTAATGTATTTTTAATAAAGATTTAAGTTCAATTTTGAAATAGCACTCTCTGAACTAACACAATTATGCATTTCCATACAAATAAAAAGTTATCTTCTGTTACTCAGAAATGTAATAAACGTTTATAGAAAAGATTTACTAGGTACTGTTTGGACAGACATCAGTATCATCTAGCAAAATAAAACCAGTGAAAATCAACCTCAGAATGGCTTGGTAGGAACTCCATGTTTAGTTTGCAAAGAGATCTACCATCAGCTTTCCTGTATCTGGGTCAATACATTTGCATATACCCGAAGACCTCCAAATTCAGTCTGTGCAGAGACAGCTTAAGTAAACTACATGGTTTACCTCATCACAGAGCCACAGAATGGTTGAGGTTGGAAGGGACCCCTAGAGGTCAACTGGTCCAAGCTCCCTGCTCCAGCAGGACCCTGCACTTGCCTTTGTTGAATTTCAAAAGGCTCCTCTCTGCCCACCTCTCCAGCCTGTCCTGATACTTCTGAATGAAAACACAGACCCCTTGGGTATCAGTCACTTCTCCCACTTTTGTATCATTAGCAAACTTGCTGAGGGAACCCCCTATCTCTTTATCCAAGTCATTGATGAATAAGTTAAACAATACTGAACCCAGGATTGACCCTTGTGAGGCACCACTAGTTACAGGTTTCCAACTAGACTCTGTGCCACTGATCAAAAGCCTCTTGAGACCTGCCATTTAGCCAGTTCTTAATCCACCTCACTGTCCACTCATCCAGCCTGCACTTCCTCAGCTTGCCTATGAAGATGTCATGAGAGAAAAAAGTGTTGAAAACCTTCCTGAAGTTCAGTTGGACAATGTCCACTGCTCTCCCCTCATCTATCTAACCAGCTGTCCCATTGTAGCAGGCTATCAGATTGGTCAAGCATGATTTGCCTTTGGTGAATCCATGTTGACTACTCATGATAACCTCCTTTTACTCCACATGCTTGGAGATGACATGCTGCCTGAGTTGTTCCACCACATTCCCAGAGACTGGAATAAGGCTGTCTGGCCTGTAGTTTCCTGGGTTCTCCTCTTTCTGAAGACTTTCTGAAGTCTTTCTGAAGGCTTTCTGAAGTCTTCCTGAAGACTGAAATAACTTGAAAGCTTTTTATTTATTTATTTTCTGAGAAGGGGATAGAGCTCCGAATGTCACTTCTTTCCCTTTACTTATAGAATCATAGAATAGTTAGGGTTGGAAAGGACCTGAGGACCATCTAGTTCCACCCCTCTGCCATGGGCAGGGACACCTCACACTAAACCATGTCACTCAAGGCTCTGTCAAAACTGGCCTTGAACACCACCAGGGATGGAGCATTCACAACTTCCTTGGGCAACCCATTCCAGTGCCTCACCACCCTAATAGTAAAGAACTTCTTTCTTATATCCAGTCTGAACTTCCCCTGTTTAAATTTTAACCCGTTACCCCTTATCCTACCACTACAGTCCCTAATGAAGAGTCCCTCCCCAGCATTCCTATATGCCCCCTTCAGATACTGGAAGGCTGCTATGAGGTCTCCAGAGGGTTATGCTCTGGAATTCAGTCTCAGTGACTCATCATTCAGCTGTTTTTACCAGTGTCAGGAAACATTAATACTATCCAAGCTGGTGAAGATGGGAGAGACCATGCAATCCTCTCGCAGCTGTCACTAGGTTCTTGCTGATATAGTATCTGCAGTAAGTTCTGAGTTTTGGGATAGGGGATTTGAGGTGTTTTTTTTTCCAGAGAATATGCATCTTGTTTAGAGCTGACACACAGTTGATCATAACTGATGTTCTAATTTTGAAATTAATGCATAATAGTCTTCTGATTTTGAATGCTACTTCAATAAGCTAGTTTTCCTCTAGCTTCTCCAAGTAACTTTTGGCAAAGACTGATGTTAAGAGCAGCAGAAATTCAGTGGAGATGCACTTAATTCCCTGCTGAAATGGATGTGAAACTACGTTCCCCTGCTAATACCTGAAATCAATTTGCCATTTGCAGATATGAACCCTGGAAAGATGTGCAAGTGGAATAGTTAACTGCCTGTTCCTGCCCTTCTACCTTTGCTACAGGGGAGCAGTTTGAACTGCTGCAGGAAAGAGAAGTGGTGCTTGAGACCCTGTTAATGCTTCCCACAACAATATATATATCTTAGTTCATTCACTATAAAAGGCACCCTTTGATAGGCACCTTGGGTATAACATTATACCCCATGCATGAGACCTTTTGGAGATCTCTACAAACAGTTTTTTCAATGCCTCTGCAGAAGTCTGAGCCTTGAAGCACGTAGTTTATCATTATTCTTAAATGTAGTATTCATTATTATTGCATTATTATTCAGTATACACCATGAGAACCCTGAAAATTTCTGAAACATAGAACACTTCCAGTCCCGAGTTTCCTGGGCCGATGACTTCTGCTGTTTCATTGTGGTACAACAAAATATTCTTGCCTTTCAGAATCTCGCCAGAAGGCGAGGGACTAATGATTAAACTATCTGACTGTGCAAAAAAAGTGCAACTAGAAGCAAAACTTGCAGCACTGATTTATAACAAAGGCTACTTAAGTGAACCAAACTATGAGTGAATACTTGCTCATTTGAAGCTGGGGAGTAGGCAAAGGTGGCCAAGTGTAACACCAACTGCCTCAATCCATTAGAGTACTGCTGATTACTGAAACTACTATGCCTTCTCTTGAATAAATAGTGCTGAGGAGAACTGTTGACCTTTTCATCTGCTGCTATGTCTCTCACCTGACAATACTTTAGGTCTCACTTATGCCTGTTTATTTTTTTTCTTCTTAACATATGGTGTGATACAGCCGTTAATTCTCAACAATAAAGGAGCAATGCCTATTTCTACATATATGTTCTTGCTTTTTTCTTTTTCATTTTTTATAGCAGTTCAGAGTGCCAAAACCATTATTGCAAAATTGGTTTTAATGGTTTTAATTGATGAAATCCCATGAATTGAAGTCAAATGAAGGAGAACATCTGTGATATTTTATTGTGATGATAAAGAGTCTTTCCCAGCTGAAGCAGTCTATTTCACTACTAGGCTCCTGAACTGTCATTCTTTTCTAACTCTGCTGCAGCTTAACAGTATGTTTTCATCTGTCATTTAATTCTTCCAAGATCTCTCCTTCTTTCCATATTGACAACTGTCTTGGTTACAGCTAAATGTTAATGAAATTTCTGATGGCATTTGAATAACATTTTGTTCAAATTTTCGGATTAGGATTTTAAAAACTTATATATCAGCTAGAATCCATTGTCCCTTTTCCTCCATGTCCGCCAGTTACTGGGCAGAAATCTTCATCTCATTTTCAATGGACAGCATCATCACATTGACCACACTTCTGCAGCTGAGAACTGCCAGTCTAATTCTGGGCTGGATGTATCCTGGCTACAAGGGAGAAAGGTGGTGAAAACAGTGCATTAAGATGCTAATGCATGTCTCAGAGCATCTTTCAGTCTGTTTCCATTGGCACCTAACAGACTTTTGGGTAGTATGTTTCAGGATGAATTCTAGTACTATGGTAACTAAGCCTCTGAAACTTCACAGTTGACCACATCACATTCACAGTAACCAAGCTAAGTGGTCTGGTTCAGAACAGTGATCTGCATCCAGGCATAGCTACCAGCACCTCTTGCCATCCTTCCTTAAGCTTGCATCGGTGGAGTCAATACTCACAGTGACCCTTGTCTCTGATCTTTCCTAGGTGCATTTCTACAATGCAGCTCTTCCTTGGACTGCTTTGTGGCCACTAGCTAATGATTTTAAACCACTCAGAACATGCTAGAGTCTTTCTGGATTCCATTAAAATAAGCATGAGTCTACTATAGATTGTATCTACCAGGATGGGCACTCAAGTATCACAACAAGTAAAGCTCTCATCTAGTACTAGAACAGATTGTACTGTCTTTTAGCACAGTTAAAAACACTTGGCATAGTTGGTTTATTCTCCTGAACTGTAATAGGAATGCAGTCGAATCAATACATTTGACATGTTTTCCATTACCACAGTTACTAGAAGGTCAAAGTAGTTGTCTGTCCACATGAATCCCTAAACTGGTAGACTGATGAAGCAGCAAAATATGTTGAGTAGACATGGTAGGTAGGTCTTCAGCTTAGCAAAATGATGTCATCAATTTGGCAACATATACTCTGCTGAGGGCACTGAAAAGATACTAAAACAAATATATCTGCATAAATTTTTACTTTCCATTGACTGCTACAGCAGCTGTGCAGAAATGAACTCTTAAATTTGCTTTCCTCAAAGACAACGTGGATTATGGAGTCCTCAAACTCAAGCATATTAATTGTGTGTTTGAGCTGAGTTTCTCATGGTTCCCACATGCCTGAGGCAGAGGAGACTGTGGAAGCAGGAATCTTGATTTGACTGAATGAGGGTGTTTGTAATTGAGAGGGAAATGCAGCTCCCTTTTTGTTTCTAGGTATGAAACAACCAGCTGTAATTGCCATGTCTTTTACCATAGACTGTCTTGGCCTAGTTCTTTAAGATATGAGGTTTTTCTCATACACTGATCATAAATATGAATTTGTGGTGATGCCGTTATGGAGGCCAAAACACAAAAAGAGGAATAACAAAAGCAGAGTATAAAGTAATTTAAATGAATAATTCTTAGTGAAGGGAAGAAGAGCCTCACTTTTGAGTGGAAATGTTGGCTAATGTCTTTGGGCAGAGCAGATTGTTGTGGTATTGCTGGTTGTGATACTCCTCTCCAGCTCTCCTGCTGGGTATGCACAGTGCACATGTTCTGGGCTTGTATCACAGATCAGACCAATTCAAAGTGCAGTTTTATTAGACCTTTATTAGGTTTGATACTGTAGCTCATCTTCAGCTTGCTATAAACAGATTATCTACTGCTTTTTAGTGAAAGCCATACCATTTGCAAGGGCATTGAGGCACACCTACACCCATCTCAGCTCTGTATTCTAGCAGCTCTGGGTTAGGTCCTGTTTCCTTAAAATTTTCTGTATAGTGAGGAATGAACACAAATCACTGCCCTTAACAAAAGAGAAAAACAGCTTCCTCTGAAGGATTTCAGAGTAGATGGCTTGTGTTGTTTTTCTTTAATTTTTTCTTGCACTTTTTTCCTTGTCCTAATTTTGAAAAAAAATTGAGGCAAAATCAAGTAGAATCAACATAGTAAATAAATAATGCTTTGTCTTTATATAGCTTTTTCTTTAGAACAGTTTCATGAAGTCCTTGAGATACTGCTATTTCTGGCACTTTGCATCTTATGTAACATAGCTGTCCTTTTGAAATTGATTGCTTTTGACCTCCAAATAACCTACCAACAGTGTACACACAGATGCTTAACTGTTCCTTCTAGAAGGATTTAGTGTTTACTTGTGGTCTGGTTTTAAATGTGCGGAAATAAAAATGGAGTCCTGCTTCATCCAGGTAAATATTCTGTTGACAGATGCATATTAATGTAGAAAAATTGTGGAATTATAAGCTTCCCCCCACTATTATTTTCCTCCCACAACCTCAGTTATATTGTACAACGTCCTGTACAATACCCTGTACACCATGAAGGAAGAGCAATTAAATTCACAGCTTTGTGCATAAAGAGGTTGCTATTTTTTACTTAGGGGTTGGATTTATAACACAGGTGTCTGAAACTAGCTGTCAAACTTATCTGGGCATCCCAGCCACCTTTTATTGTTGAAGGCGAGAATAAGGCACCTCAAGGGGTAATTCGCATTATCCTAAAATGGAAATCCACAAGAAGCTGAGTGGAAAACCTTCTGGAGAGTACTAGTTCCATAGGTAATGTGCAAGTCTATAAAATCTATAAAATGAATCGTTGTTAAGCTTAATTCTATCGAAAATACCTCTCCTTCTGGGAAAAAAAAAAAAAAAAAAAAGTAAGTTTTAGATATAAAAACCATTTCTCAGACCAAATCTGATATAAAAGGTGACCTTTTCCTGGTTGTCATTCGTGAAAATTTAAAAAAAGCTTTCATAATAACATAAATATTTTTGTTTGATAATTTCAGTGCTGTACTTTTTATTTTCTCTTTTAATAAAATATTTCAGTTTAGTTCTAAATGTAAAGCTGACTATAAGAAGTCCAAGAATCTTGAAAGTGATCACTTGAGGAGATATTTGCTTTTAGTGCTTAATTTTTTTTTTGCGTTAGAGTTTTATTTTTTTTACATGCTTCTGGAAAGAATATAGTGCTCATCTGAAATCAGGATAGCCTGTGCTTGATTAAATCAAGCTATTTAAATAGTAGTTCTTATAATAGTGCAAAATATTGTATACATTTATTAATTTTTATTATTATTTTTCCAAGCTGAGATAATCTACTCTACTTACTGACACTATAAATCATTTTGATTTACATCGTAATATGTCAAAAGAAAACATACTGGGTGATAATAAGGAAGTATAAATTTAGCTCAAGAACATTTTTGCTTATGTTCTTCATAAATACTGCATTGTAAATATAGTATTATAAAGGAAATTTATCATAAAAAACAAACAGACAAACAAAGCTTTTCATGGTCATTTAATATTTCAAGACTTTTTTTTGTATTTACAAGCCCACAAAGGACCATTGTAATCATATATTCTAAACACTGTCTCAGCTCAAACCGAAGCATTTAATGTAGTAATTCCTGAGGTGGGTGGAATTAGTCTTATCTGTCATGCGAAAAGAACTATGACTAAGAAACACAGCACAAAAACATTTGTGAGCTGGCATAGACTAATTAGAAAATCAATTATAAATAATGTGATTGACGGAAGCAAATCAGAAACATCTGTATGACACACTGGAAAAGACTGGTCTGATCATATTTGCATATGAACAGAAGGGAGCGCACTGATAGAAATCTATTCATTTGTTTGTTTGTTTGTTGTGCTAATGCTAAACTTGCAAACCAAATAAGGCTAGGTTTTAGGTTTAGACTTCAGGTTAGGCTTTAGCATGGCATAGCAGCCTTCCAGTATCTGAAGGGGGCTTATAAGGATGCTGGGGAGGGACTCTTCATCAGGGACTGTAGTGATAGGATAAGCGGTAACAGGTTAAAACTTAAACAGGGGAAGTTCAGATTGGATATAAAGAAGAAGTTCTTTACTGTTAAGGTGGTGAGGCACTGGAATGGGTTGCCCAGGGAAGTTGTGAATGCTCCATCCCCTGGTGGTGCTCAAGGCCAGGTTTGACAGAGCCTTGGGTGGCATGGTTTAGTGTGTGGTGTCCCTGCCCATTGCAGGAGGGTTGGAACTAGATGATCCTCAGGTCCTTTCCAACCCTAACTATTCTATGATTCTATAAAATAGCCAATGCTATTAATTTTTTATCCTTCTTCCTGGAGTGGTTCTGTCCCATACAAATCAGCTTATTCTCAGGCTACATACAGTCATGATCTAAGTAGTTGTACAATAATGGAGCTGTTCCCAGCAGGCAGGATGAATGATGTGAACGCATTCATTTTGGGGAAAGAACTGAATTCAGTCATTGATATTCAAGCCATGATATGCTACCCATTTTCAAGGCCAGAGAAAGGTCTCTGGCCTTTTCCTTTTTAGCTTCTGTAGTTATAATCTATGTATCCTTCTCTCACATCCAGTTACAAGCAATTCAGCGTGTTATTGCAAGGTCAGTTCCATGGCGTTGCTAACTAAATTGCACAAAATTTTAGTCATGCGGTTTCTACTCCTTCTTCGATATGTATTAACTTCAGTTCAGGCTGTGGGTTGTCTGGCATTAATAACTTTGCAGGCATTCTGGATATTTTTATGTCCCCAGGCTGTCCAAGAGCCATGTGTTCAAGAAGCCTGCCACCATCATGACACATGGACTATTAACATGGATTTGTATGACAGTGAATGGTGGAACAGCTTATTTGCTGCAAGCTTCTGAGACCACAAACATAAGGAAAAGAAGTATAATCTCCCACAGTGTACACAGCCATGGTCTGTTGCTTTTGCCAGCATCATGAAAAGCATCTCACATAATCCATATAATAAATGTGGCAGAAGGAAATAGTTGGCAACCAGAGTGGGGGCAGCTTTGCATTTGTGATTTTGTGTTACTCAGTGAAAGCCAGCTCTTCCTCTAAAGCTCTTCCCAGTCAAATGACTGTCAGAAGCCCTACTTAGATGGTTTCACTACACTGTTATGTCTTTTAAATACTTAAAAATGTGTTCACTGCCCTTCAGAAATTTTTCCAAAAGCAGCAACTACTCTGGCTACCCCCACAGCTACATCCCTGGCTGCAAGGTGCCAGGGACGTAGGTGATGTAGTTAGGGAAAGAAAAGTCGCATTTACTCACACATTTTAAAGTTTTGAAAAACTCTTACTGCTGCAGCAGTCATCCGAGGAACACTGCATTCAGCTTGTCTGACCTCCTTACCATGAACTACATCGGTCTCATTTTTTTGGTATACATTATATGTACACATTTAGATTACAACACTGAAATTTTCTATAAAAATTTTATGAGTTCCTTGTAGCCAGGATTCAAACTGCCCATCTCTGTCTTCCTTTGCTGCATGTAAAACTGCATTTCCTTAACCTCTCTGGGCAGAGAATATAAAGTGATTCAAAACTGGGCAGTGTTTCTTGGCAAAAGGTCCCATAGAGAAGCTAGAAGATAAACATGGAAAAATACATGGATTTGACAGTTTTTCTAGATTTTAGTCATAGTTTTAATTAAGAGAAGGCAGTTACCTGGAAGAAATCATGGTTCATTACTCCAGTGTAGTACACTCATGCCCTTGAGTTGCAGTTGATTGCACAATTCCTTTTCTCACCACTCTTCCTTTCTGGCTCCATTTCACTCCATACCTTGAGAGGCATGTGGGCAGAGTTGAAGAATGAGAAATGGTGAGAAAGGAGCTGGAGAAAGACTTCAAGGTGAGGGGGTGCAGGTAGAGTGCTTAAAATTCAAAACAAAAAGTGAAAGAAGCTTGAATGAAGTAACATCCATCACAGTAGTGTTTGATCATCTCTGTTGGTGGCTTATCAAGGCAAAGGGTAAGAAATGATACTGCAATGCTTTATCAGCAGTAAAGTTCTCTGAAAGTGCTATGAGAACTAATGGAATTAAAAAGCATTAAATCTTGAAAAAGCAGTGATGAGGGATGCCAGACACCTACACCTGGGTTTAGTGGAGGTGTAGAGATGAATGGAAATGTAGAGATGGTGAGGAAAAGCAACTGGATTTGACAAGAGTCTTTGTGAAATGGCAAATTTGTGGAGGAGAGATTGATCTTGATAGAGTTTGTGTGACAAAGCTGAGGACAAAACCAGAAGCGCTTAGACAATTAATTGTGACAGTCATCCTAAGCCACGGAGTTCAGCTTGTCTCTGTTAGATGAACTGTGAATCCTGATAAACCCATGTGCATGCTTCAAGCAGCTGGAAAACTAGCGTAACTAAAGCCATATTGGATTGGAAACTGATGCAAGCCTATTCTAGTTAAACCACAGAATTCAGAGGGGAAACACTAACGTATTAACAAAATGAGTCAGAAATGAGAGAAGACATATTTTCAATTTAAAAAGTCTCCCATAAATGGGCATATTGCAAATGACAAATCAGCCTCATAAAGCAGTTGCTGGGAAGATGAAAGCTGATTTTTCTATTGTTCAGGTAGGAAAGCTGGAGAACAGAGGCGTCAAATAATTCTGTAAGGAAACACTGGCAGAAATCAGAAAGCCTGGTGAACTATTTGTTCCCGCCAGTACATCCACGTCTTCCTAATTCTCAAGAGTGAATTCTAGTGGAAGGTGTCCCTGCCATGGTAGGGGGGTTGGAACTAGATGGCCTTTATGGTTGCTTCCAACTGAAACCATTCTATGATTTTATCAACTGAGATTTTAAAATATTCCTGGGTTTATTTTTACTTTTTATATTGTGTGTAAAAGACTTTATCTTTCCTTTTTTTTTTTTTTTATTTTTTCATGGTAGTTGCGTTGAAAAACACAAGAAGAAACTATTAGCATGTTTAGTGATATGTTCTTCAGGCTATTTAAGCACCTGCTCTTTCATTCTCAAAAGTATTATTTATGTTCCCATAGAATGAGCTTAATTATATGGTAGCATATCAAAAAATATTCTGATGCCTGTCTCTGTGGCTCTTTTGAGAAGGTCAAGATGTTAATACACAACAATATATAATCACCAAGAATGGTAAATGGGGAATATTTGCTCTGTTTCTTCCCTGCTAGAAAGTTGTGCATAATTGCGTTCCTAAAAATGGGAACAGAGACTGAAAACTCTGCCAAAAATCCAAGCTTAAAGGTAAACATTAGTGCCATAGTACAAGTAAGGATTATACTTTTTATTTTCATAGATCCTTTCATCCAAGTGTTTCAAGACATCTTATAGATACTGATCAAGGCTTTCTAAGATTTTTTTTACAGGTAAAGTATGTCAGTACAGTTTTCTCATCATAATGTAAGCAGTGAAAAGCAGCTAGAATGGAAAGAATGCTTTCTACATTTTGTTTGTAACTGCTGATAAAGAGAAATTAAAATAAAAGTTTCAAATTTCTTTTTAAATAATATGTGCTTTCATGTCTATATGTGTATTTAAGGGGGTATTTGGTTAGAGATACGTAAGGAAAGAGTTCCTGCAATTAGAATTAGCACTTTATGTGTTACCCATTTGGAATAAAACTGTTGGGAAATCACTCATGTTAATTTAAAGTCTATTTTATAGGCGGATAGCAGGGGACTAAATAACGATGAACTTAGGTATGATGAAGCTCATTCATATTCTTTCCCCATCCTGATTCTAGCTACTACTCAGCCTCTGTGGTCAAAATGTTTTGCTTCTTCCACTGTTTATGCAAATTGTTCCTTAGCCAGTTTTGTCCGAATTGATGCCATTAGCTTTATGGTTTCCATACAACACCACTACCAACCTCATTCTTTTTTACTGTGGAGGGCTGAACATAATTATACAAATAGTTATACTGATGAATGTGTAGGTACAGTACACTCTGGGTTAAACTACAAATAGGTTTGTTCACTACTCAGTCAATGAAAACCAGCCAGAAATTTAGATTACTTAATGCCATTTGCATATCTTCATAATTATCTATACATTTGTAGTCTTTAGTATAAGCTCAGTAGCCAAAGGGATTTTTCTATGTTTTCAGAAACAGAAGCCAGATTTAAGGAAAGTAGTATAAAAGCCAAGAGAGCTTTAAAGCAGAAAGGTTTCTTTCTACTGCAAAATTTAAAATAAAACAAAATGTAGGAAGGCCAAAAGAAATAGTTAGCATTCAGGAATGTGTGACACTTTAGATAGTGTTTTTACTTTGACAATTGCAAGTAGAGTTCCACTAAAGCTTTGTGAGTTAAGGCATTTTTTTGCTGTATTTCAATTGAATTCTTGGAGAACAAGCTTATACAAATCATATGCAAATGAGACTTGGAAAGTTGTCCTCCTTTTTTTTTTTTTGTCCCCAGAAACAGTTTCTAGAAAGCTTTTAAAGTGACACAGGTGTTGCTTAAAAAAACTAAAATATATTTATGTGAGATTTGGAGATTTACAAATGGTTCTCAGGGAGAATGAGAAGCAATTTGGTTGTACTGTACTAATGTGTAGATTGATTTGTAAGGGGGGCAATAATGAATGTTGTCACTTACAAACAAAACAAAGCACTTTTAAAGAACATTGATCAGTTCTCTCATTCTTTCTTCCCCCCAGCCAAGGATTTAGACAGATGAGGACTGCAATAAGCAGCAAGTTCAACGGAGCTGACACTGTGAGCTGCAAACTTCTCTTCAAAGATATTTCTCCGACTTCTACAATTGTAGCAATTTTTCTTTTTGATTCATAATCTATTTTGATTCCCACTTTGCCCCAAAGGCATGTGCACATAAAAATGCAGCAAAGGAAACTAGGGATTACTAATATTAATACCATCTTGTTCAAGGTGACAGACGCTAATTTTGTTTTATTTCTTCTTTTTTTTTAAAGAATGCCATATCCTTGCTTAAAGGCAAATTAAGAGAATCTAAACCGAAGTATTCTGCTTCTGCAAAGTCATTTCTCTGTTACCTGTGGGTTAGTTACACAGTTGGTAGCTGAATGTGACAAAAAACTGTGCAGAAACTTCTGTAGTGCTTCTCCCAGCATAACCCACAATTCATTTATCATTAATGTTTCTTTACCATCCAAAGTAGTCCGAATAATAATAATAAGAGCAACAGTAATTTTAGTAAATGTGGTATTCTTGGCAAAAAATATAGAATGAATTGTGGGATCTCTGCAACAATAAGCAATGAAACAAAAACGATTCTGGGACAGGGAAGTGAAGTTAAATTAGAAAATTAAACTCATTATTGTGAAAAAAATATCTAGAACCTTGCCTGTTAAAGAAGGTGAAGCATAATGGCATTTGCATACTAATCTTTAATTTTGCAATTAAACACAGTCAATATATGCTAGACCAGTATCCTAGTCCCTATCTCTTAATCTCAGAAAGAAAATAAGTTCTTTGATTGCTACTAGAATCAGGGGGAAAACAAGCTTGACTTTACCAGAAAAAGATTCATGTCTTTAGGAAGTCCGTGAGGATAAAAAAACTCAACTATTTGTCTGCAGTTGAATATTTTTAAGTATGTGCGGACACCTAAGCATTTCTTTGACTAATTATTCACTTCTCCATCTCCCTATGAACAGGACAGTGATACCCAAATACCATTTGGTCTGGGACATTGGTGGATGCAGAAGATATATCACTCCAAGGGAAATGTGTAAACAGTGTAAAGTATCACACAATAGGTCTTGATCCTGTGCCATAGCCCAATTTGAATAGCTGGGAACTATTCAATTTCCTAAAAACTTCAGAATTTTTGAGAACATTTCTCTACAGAAATGAGTGTCATCCTGTGTAAAAGTGAGTAACACTGCAGTAATTTCCCTAGCTGTCAAGCCACTGGACAGAATTAGCCAGAATTGTAATATCCATCTCTGATTCTGAGTAAATGTGACTTTAGTTCTTATTTTGCTTCCATAATTGGGTCATAACACGGTGAAATTGTCTGGACAACTCTTTATAGAAATGGATTAGCTCCCCTTCATCTCCTCTTAAGAAGAGGGCCTTACCAAAGCTTTCTGCCATTCCCCAGTTCTTTCTATTTATTTACTGAGGCTCTGCAACTATAACAAGGCAAATACAACCTGCTAAATTGCAAGAATACAAATGGTGAATGAAAACCTATGAAGCTTCCCCTCAGGCAGGTATAATAATTCTACTGCACACACCTTTATATATTTTATCAGGTTAAAGCATTAGAGCTCTACCAGTACCTTAGCAAATGTGGTTTGAACTAAAACTAGTGCCGCTGCCACGAGATGACAGTTCCAGAGCCTCTGATGGCAAAAAGCAGTAATCACCAGGGATGGCATAAATATGCCCAAGGTGATCTATCTTACCTTAATCAGGTTTTTACCCCTTTTTCCTAAGGCTTCTCTTTATCTTTTTCTTTCGTACGTGTATTCTTGTTTCCTTCACCTCAAGATCCTTGGATAATGTATTCTTTTCTAGTAGATCCAAATTTTTTGCCTCTCTTTCCCTAACGTCACTGACGTCTCAGCTCACTTCTCTAGCCTGTCTTGGCCTATTTCCATGGAAATCCATTTCCCATGCATCCCACCTCACCCAGTTTTGGTTGGTTTTTGGTTTTGGGTTGGTTTGGTTTGGGGTGGTTTTTTTTCTTTTTACCTTTCCTGGTGTTCCTATTAAATAAACACCATAAAATTATACTCAGCTTTACAAGTTTCCATCACATATCTAGCAGCACTATACTCTACCCTGAACTGATAATAAGAAACAGGTATAAGAAACAGGACATACAACAGCATGAAATAATCTTTCAACTTGAATTAGATAATCGTTAGCAGGGTTAGTTTCTAGCTGGGGTTAAAATATAACACCCCAGTGCGAGTGAATCTAGATATTTTCAGAGAACTGAAATCCAGCCTCATAAATGGTACTCACTATGCTCACCTTGTTTCCCTGAAATGAATTTTAATTCACGACCACAAACACGTCATCTGCTTAGTATGGTATAGTGGAACAG
Organism: Psittacus erithacus; assembly: GCA_009867235.2. Taxonomy (NCBI): domain Eukaryota; kingdom Metazoa; phylum Chordata; class Aves; order Psittaciformes; family Psittacidae; genus Psittacus; species Psittacus erithacus. The sequence goes on along the minus strand of WYDI02016169.1, from coordinate 1,896 downwards.
GTGCACCACACAGCACAATTTTCTTATGAATTCTCTTATACTTTACCATATTTTTCCAAAAGAACCAAAGGGGTTTTTTGTTTGCTTACCTGTTTGTTTGCTTTGTCCCTTTGTCTTTAAGGAAAGGAACAAAAAAAGGTACTAACTCTTCCAGGCAGCTTCTTGAGTATTCATATTTTTCAGATACAAAAATATTTTTTCACATAGTTAATAAAAAAATGAAATGAAAGGTCAAGAGCCAAGCATCTACTGATGTTTTAGCATTCTGTTTATTGCCTTTTTTTGCAGAGAAAAAAATTTCAGTGACTGGGAGTTTTTTAATACAATTTGGTTATAGTGTTGGCAGATTGGTGACTCTTGATACTCAAAGTCCTTAAACAAGTCCTCAAAAAAATAAATGCTAGGAGACAACCCTCTTCCATGAAGTAAAATAAAATTCTACTGAGGATTTCACAAGTCCAGAATTTCAGAACATATTTTAAGTGCTCTTCAAACGGACTGTATGATGCACTTCAAACCTTGACTTTTACAGAAAAAGAACCTGTCTCTTGTCCCTGTTCCCTCCATGACTCCAAAGTTTCTTATAATGATGTGCCTGCCTTCTCATTTGCCTTCCCTCAAAATCTGCAAAGTCCAGACCCAGAAGCTCCAACAGTTTTTCTTTTCTTCTTCACTATCTTCCACCATCCTTTTCAACTCATTATTATAGGACAGTCAGTTTTGCAGTGTTGTTGACACTGTGTGTGGGAGCCTTACCCACTAATCACCTGGAGGGATATGGTTATATTTCCTCATTCACTCCCAAACTTACTGTATTTTTATCTCAAGAAATTGTTTGAACATTTGTGCTTGGACTTCCCATTTATGAGGCTGTATTTCAGTTCTCTGAAAATATCTAGATTCACCTGCACTGGGATGTTATGCTTTAACCCCAGCTAGTAACTAAACACTACACAGCCGCTTGCTCACTTCACCTCCAGCAGGAAGGAGGAAGAGAACTGGAAAGGTAAAAGTAAGAAAAACATGTGTTGAGATAAGAACAGTTTAATTATTGAATTATTGTTATTATTCTTATTGTTGTTGGGTTTTTTTAAATGGAAAGGAAAATAAATAGAAATAAACCCCAAGAAAACAAGTCATGCAAAAAAACCCCCCATTACTCACTACCAACCCATCAATGTCCAGACAGTCCCAAGCAGCCTCCCTGACCAACTTTCCTCCTGGTTTATATGCTGAGCATCATGTCTTATGGTATGGAACACCCTTGGGTCAGTTGGAGTCAGCTGTCCTGGTTATGTTCCCTCCCAACTCATGCACCTTCAGCCTACTCATTAGTGGGGCGGTAAGAGGAGAAGAAAAGGCCTTGACTCTGCATAAGCACTGCTCAGCAATAACAAAAACATAAAACATCCTGAATTATCAACATTGTTTGCAGGCACAAAACCAAAACATAGCCCCATACAAGCTACTATGACTAAAATTAACTCTATTGCAGCCAAAACCAGCACATGGGTTTTTCACTCTGAAAGGGAAGAAAAAGGGTAGTGTCGTGGTTTAAGCCCAGCCACGCAGCCCATTCACTCACTCCCCCCCTTCCTTCCTCAGCTCCCAGAGGAATGGGGAGGAGAACTGAAAGAACGTAACTCCCACAGGTTGAGATAAGAACAGTCCAGTAACTAAGGTATAGCACAAACCACTGCTGCTACCACCAATGATAAAAATGACAAGAGAAATAACAAGAGAAGAGAATACAACCACTCACCACCGACCAATACCCGACCCCACCCTCGCAGAGATCTCCCCTTCCGGATAACTGCCCTCAGTTACATCCTGGGCATGACGTGCTGTGGTATGGAATACCTCTTTGGCTAGTTTGGGTCAGGTGTCCTGTCTCTG
>WYDI02016168.1:0-56672 GCA_009867235.2 Psittacus erithacus | reverse complement strand
CGGGACTGGGGGGGGTGGGGAGAAGGACAGGTTGTGGGGGGAAAACAAGCAGGCTACATGCTTTGTCTAATTTACGAATAAGCTTAAACCACAACACCATGGTTTAGACACATTCTCAATCATCTCTTCTATGTACTTCCCTGGAACAATGAACTTGGATCCTCTTTCGTTTGCTGACTGATGATGATGTTCAGGCAGAGGAGTGCTGTTAACTTGTTAACACTGCAGATTTAAGACTGATTTCTTATCCTAGAACTGACTTTCTGGCCACATGAAACTTTCTGGATTCATTTTCATAGTTAACCAGAAAAGAGGCCTAGAAGAGTTTCACAGGCAGCTGTGGTACTTCCTACAGGAAACAAAACCAGTTTCTAGTAGAACGATCTCCACAATTACTTTTTTCTTAGAAGGCTGGGAGAGCTCTTCAGGAAACGTCATAAACTGGAAGTGCTAATAATCACTGCAGTGACATCTGTAGATAGTCCTGAGAAGTTGTTGTTATGCACAGAACCAAATTAAGAACTGCAGACACCTGTCAAAACAGTGATTACATATCGAGAATGAAACCAGATTAAAAAGGAGACGTTTGAAGTTTCCTTTGAGTATTAGAGTCCTGAGACTTTCAGGGCCAGTTGGAGAAGACTGTTGGTACATGACTCCATAATACTTAGTGCAAGTCTTTAGATTCACAGATGGATAGTTTTTTCCCTTGTTAATGAAGCATATTTTTTACTTGACAAGTGGAAAACGTTGCCACGTGTGAAAAGATTAAATAGGGATTTTGAGTGGACTCTTCGTCTGTGACTGAGACTTTTAGAAATCCTGGCTGTGGGCCAGCTCTCAAGAGGAATATTCTTAATGTTTGTTTTTTCCTATGACTGAGATTGGATCCTTAGATAATTCTGACACTGCCACAACAAACTGTTTTATGAAGAGAACATATTCATATTTCCTGTGTCTCCAGAGTCACTGGAGCATGAGCCCATGATAGTCGTTATGTGAACAAGATGTTCGTAATGTTGATACTGCCTTTTCTTTCCAGGATGCTTGCAAGTGTCAGGTGTAACACATGGAGCTCCTTCTGCTTTATTAGCATGGGGAAATCTCTATTTTTCTTTAAAATTTCTAATCTTATGTAGCTGGGACTCTTCAAGCAAAGACAAATAAAGACCTGATTGAATCAATTTCCTAAGCTTAGTTTAGATAATACACAATAGTACCCACATATTTTAAAAATAACACTATTGCAGAATGACAGATTTGTCCCTTAGTTGGCACATTTTATTGAAAGAGAACACGAGGTACTTAATATGGTTGGTGGATATGCTGGTCTTTTTGCTGGTGGAAGCAGTGCAGCTCTGCTGGAGTTTGAGCTGTATTCTCTTGTGGCACCTGAGCTTCTGCACAATCACTGTGCCTCATGGATCTGGAAAGGATTTTCTAACACTGTTGTTGCTGCTGTGATCCTAGTTCTGGTCTTTTATTGTTAGGTTTCCTGTATTCATGTTCTTACTCTTCTGTCTCCACTTCCTTGTCATCCTAAAGGAAAAACATTAATTTTGCTACAAACATTTTTAATCATTTAAGCCTCTCTCAAGTGGTTGTGTAATGAGGATTTCAACAAGACCTTAACTTTCCGATAGCATCCTAAACTGATGACAGAGAAATGGCTGATAATGAGACGATTGTTCAAGCGTTTCATACAACAGTCACAGAAGTGAAGCCTGCTCCTGTAAAGCTGAAAAAGTGATGGCCTCTTTGTATGTATCAGATGAATTTCCAGCTGTTTTGTAATCCCCTGGCCTGTTTCATCTGCCACATAAGGGACTGGAATGAAAATCAGGACACATATGGGAGAATCTGCTGTCTCAGCAGAAGCAGCAGCCTAGTGCAGCAGAACCTCCTCCCTCATGTGGTCCAATATGGTCTGATGCCTGCTGGTAACATTCATCACCTGACCTGATGCATGCCCTTGTCACACAGTCGGAGGAGCCAGTCTTGCACGTAGCAATTGTGAGAGGTCATCACTGAGATGCGGACAGTGTGAACAGGGAGCAGGATCTGTTCACAAGGGTTTGTGAGGGAAGTTTTGGTCAAAGACTTTGTGTTGAAATGAAACATTCTTCTCCTTTTTTCCCCTCCCTGGGCACCTAATGAGAGCACACAACCAGTCATTTATAGTTTGCCAAAAATTTCGGACATTTGGGAGGTTAGCGTAAGTATTACCTACTTGGGAAGGATTAATTGAGAATGAATGCCATTTTGTGAGGTGTTAGGTCCTGATAAAATGCTCTTTACTGTGTAGTCACATTTTATTACAACTTACATATGTTTGGAACACTGATAGAAAAGAAACCATGTCACCTATTTACAATCACTACACATTTACATTATATTATTTACAGATAATGAATTTGGTAATATATATGAGCAGAAAATATAGCAAATATCAATATGAAACTGTACAGGGCTTAATCTCACGTTCTTTACTGTGGTTGCATTTCACTGTAATAATAAATACAGTTCTATATTTACACATTTTACTTTAAAAATCTATTAAATGAATTTTAACAATTTCAAGTTTAAAATATCTGATCAAAATATTTCAAACATGCTTATAAAAATAAGACACAAAGCCTTTAGGACTTTCTGCAAGCTAAAAAAGTTCTGATAAAAGAAGCTTTCTTTAACTAGCCTTTAGAATTATAACCTTATTTTGCTTCTCAAATCACTTTACAAACTTCTTAAATATAGCGAGCTGAAAAGAATTTCACTGACATTAAGCAGAGCAGCACAGATGGACCCCAGTTAAATTAAAGCTAAGTAAACATGGTAATAGGTATTGTGCAATGGTTGACTGATCCTCTGTTTAATCCAAAGTGGTTTCAGGCATCCTTCTGCAGCTGTATGCTGCACTGCTTCAAAACCCACAAGAGATAAAGGATTAAGATAAGTTCTCAGCTGACTTTGTCATACATAATTTTAGCATTGGTTCACATTTCTTCCTGAAGGATGAACATGTCAGCCAAAGTCAACTGATGCCATCTGTAACTGCAGAACTGAAAATATGCCAGTGTGAATGGACAAGAAAATCAAGGCATATCCATTGCTGGAAACAAATTCTTCATTGTGAAAAATCCGTCCTTTGAGTCCCAGCAAGTTTTATATACAGGAACAGATGAACAACAGAGATCATCTGTAACTGATTACCATAATTACCGGGCTAGCCTAACCTTGGTAATGTTAAAAATTAGTCTAATTCACCTGGAGGCTGAGTGGCCATTAACTGAGCAGTGAGCATTGGGCTATTAAATGTTACTCCTCAGGGAGCTATTTTTAACAACAAAAGAAGATTAGATTTGTGCACTTGTATGTCTTAAATGATCAGCTCAGTCAAGCAAAAGGTGCCAGCTCTGAGAAAAGGATAATGGAATATCCCCTGATGGCTTGGCCAAGGTCAAAGACTGATATTCTAGGGAAGTGAAGGTGGCTCTGTGGTCTGAGGTACTTTCACAGTAGACTTGGCAAAGGAGGGCCTGAAGTCTTTCATCTCTAACTGGGATGCTTCTAATGTGTAAACATACATGCCTTGATTCAGCAAAGTGTTAACAGATTTAGAGCCATAGAGGAACTCTGCATTAATCTAATCTAATCTTTTCCTGAACTAAAGCCATCAGAAGTCCCTGAATTCCAGTAGCTGATCCAATACCTTTTTTGGCAATATATCCAATTTGAATTTAGAGATTCTTGGTGACAGATAGTACTATTATCTAATGACCATCACCGCCAACAATTTGCACCTTTATTTCTATGCTGCATATCCCTAGTGTCAACTTCCAGGTGATCCTACAAGATTCTTCTCTCTTGAATGAGTAGTCCTCTGCCCTCAAACTTCTGTTTCCCAGAAGTAGCTACTTATAAAATGTGATCAAATCACTTCTTAAGCTGCTTTAAATTTATGATATTAATATCCTTTTCAGTTTCAACAGTGTTCTTCAAAGCATGTGAATGCAAACTCTTTGAAATATCCTAGTAGTGCTTGCATCAGCAGTAGGAACACAAATCATACAACTTCTTCACTCCCACTTGATACTGCTTTGGCTAAGGTTACTGGCTAGCCTTAGCCAAAAGGACACAGTGGCCTCTATCTTCAGTTGACTAGTGACCATGAACTAGAAGTTTTCTAGAATCATTGTTTCACAGGACAGGGATCATGCCATGAAGAGGACTACAGTTCCTGTTCCTAAACGAATTACTTTTAATGAATGTTTATGTTTTGTATTGATGAGTTTCTATATAGTACTTTCCACTCAAATTCTGAGTATCAGCAGTAATTCTGGGAGTAATTCTTCTGGCATGGTAGCAATTGAAGACCAAACTGTGCAGAACCTCACTAGAAAATAGCCATCTGACAATGGTTTGCCATTTACAATTACATTTTAAGCACTTAACAGGATCTTGATTAACTTCTTTCACGCCGTGTTAATTTTGTAGGTTTAGCTGACAATTCAAAATGCTTTACAAGTCAGATGACTTCAAAAACCAAAATCCAATGGCAGTTAAACTCTTAAATCACTTTTATCAAACATGGAACTTTATCAAAGTCTATTCTGCAGAAACCTGTAGGAGCTTAATAGGACTGCTCTTCCATTTAGACACATTGCTGAATGAGGGCCATACACGGATGCTTATAAAAACTATTATGGCACTTAAAAACTATTATTAAACCCAAATTACAATAGTGGGGAGTGGGGGAAGGGGGGAGAACCCAAGCTCATAAAACTGTACCAGGCGATGCTTTGAAAAAACAGCTTACCAATTTAATGTATGAAATTTGCTCTTGACCAACTGATGCCTCTCTGAGTAGTGCTACTTTAAAAGAGAGCAGCTGATACAACTACACACACTGCAGCAACTTTTAGTTTCTCTCTTCATCCCAGCATTTTGGAAGCAGGCTGAGAAGGCTCAAGTACTTGATTTTCAGCCTGGTGCAAGTTTTGTCACTGTTTCCTGATGCGTCTAACAGTAACTCAGAGGCACTCTCCAGCATGTATGCACACATCCATACCTACTTTTGGGATTAAAAATTTTGTAAACATAGGTATTTTCTGGAATGCCCCTCAAACTAGCGACATGGAACAAACGCGACTGATGAAAGATCGCAGCTTTCTGTCATTTGATAAGACGATGGCATTAGTGAATTGCTGCTAGGCATATCATACGATATGCTGGCACTTGTGAAGGTTACCAATGCTTGTGTTGAGTCACAAGATTGTTTTTCTATATCTTCTGAATTCACAGAGATCAGACTTGCATGTTTTGATCTCCTCCATAACAAAGTTTGCTTTCGAAGGCTTCCCAAGTCCTCCTTAAAGTGTGGATTGAAAAGTATATAAAGGAGTGGGTTTAGACATGCAGGCAGAGGGACAATCACCAGCAGTATTGACTTAATCACTTCTGGGCTGATAAAAGTAAGGTTTAGTAAGGAGGAAAAAGATAAGAAGGCCACAGGGCAATAAAGAATGCAATTAGTAAAAAGTAACAAGGCTATATGTTTCACCATAGAGCAATCCCAGACGTTGTCTAGTTCTCCCTTTTCTAAACTACAGTAGAGCTTTGTATAAGCAATAGTCATTACCAGAAAACAAAGGGAGTTCAACAATACCAGTGCTACCATGTAGCCCATAGCAGTGGCTTCTCCAAATGGTAGTGGTAAACAAAGGGGAGAAACCCCATACTCACTCCCAGTGAGGAGGGGTATCATTGCAATGATTAGCGCCAACATAAAGCAAAAGAAAATGGCAATTTTTATGTTAGCAATGCAAGATTTTGTTTCAAACTTTGTAGCGTGTTTTACAGAGAATGCACGTTCAAGTGCAGCTAGGGTAAGGAGGAAAATGGAAGCCTCTGAAGCAAAAATGGAGAGAAGCCCAGTTATTTGGCAACCAATTCCACTTTCCCACTGTGCTCCGTACTGAGCAAAGCTACCAAAAGTTGATGCATCCACACTAGCCAGTACTCCGCTGGCCAGACCCATCAAGGCATTTACAATAGCTATTAAACTGATCAACAGTTTTATGGAGGACATATACAATGGAGATCTGAAAACAGTAGCTGACACCAGTGCGTTGCAAATAAAGGTCAAACCCACTATGGTCCACACTCCAATTCGGATCAGCCAGCTACCAAACAGATGGTCACATGGTTTGAAGGGACCTGAAATGACAAAATGAGAAGGTCGTGGAAAACCCATGTGAGCCAAACATCAATTCTGCACTTTCTAAAGTGCAAAGATTTCACTGCTTTGTGCAGATTCTCAGCACAGCCAAGCAATGAGTTTCAGTCCAAAAGGGGACCTGTGAATTTGCTCTTCTTTTGCAGTAATTTGAGGCCTTGATAACATGCTGCTAAATTCATGTTGCATGTTGTGTTACATGAGCCTTTGTCCCTTAAGTCAATTAGTCTATGGGTTTCCTTTTGTGCCTAGCAGTACAAGTGCAATGTCAATGTCCAGTTGCTAGTTTCAAGAAATGCTGTGAAGTTTGTCAGTGTGAAAAAAGCTGAAAAGGATACCTCTTTTAGGGCAGGTTGCTACTGAATCCTCGTGTAAGGGACATCAACAGATGCACTTTGGTTGTCTTACAACATGTTATTACACAGATGATGAAGACTGAGGTTGTCTTTTTATTTCAAAGTGCTGCCTTTTTGGAGGAGCTTCTAATGAGCTGTGGCTGAAGTCAGGTCATTATGATCAAAGCCTGGTGTATATTCTCATAAACTGAGGTTCATATGCTGGGCAGTTGAAGCTGAATGTTCTGCAGTCTGAGAAACATTATTTATCTTGGTACAAGCCAGCTATATTCTGTCAAAGGAAGTCCTTTACAGTGGTCTGTGCTTCCCATGAAGACACAAACCCTGCAGCTCAGATGCGCTCCATATGACTACAGCTGTTGCCATCAAGTAGACATAAGCATTCACTGTGTCAAGTTTTTCTAAGATACCATTTGAAAGATCAACATAGATGCCAAATTTTCTCTTGAGTCTTGTGATACCTTACTGTGAAGACAGTGACATTTTTGTGAGCAGTAATCATATTTAGGCCATAGGAGAGTATGTGATGGTCAAATGGTTCTAAATTCTTTGGCTTCCTGCCTTTCTTACTACATAACTTTTAAAAATTATTATTATTTGCAGTTCCAAAAAGGAACCTTGGCTTGAAATATATGCTGAAGTCCTAGTTGTCACTTGGGTATTTTTTGTTTATGTTTCACAATGAAAGAATGGTTAGGGAAAATGCTGAATCAAGCAAGCAAACCTTATAACCACAGCTCTTAAAGCTAGAAGCAACCTTCCAAGGAGACATGTTTCTTTCCTTGCCTTAAGGGAAACTTTTAGTGGAACTGGTGGCCTGTACCCCTGCAATTCAACCAATGTATTCATTTTTCCTTTCTGCCACACTGAGAAGCCAGAGATGCACTATTCTATAAAGGAAATGACAGTGCTGGGGGGCCTTTGCAATGGACTGTGTGCAGCAATATAGTAATGTTTGGCATTTCCTAGACATTCAACGAAACTGTGTGTTGTTCAAGAAGCTCATGTACAATAATTCAGAGAAGTTCAGAAGAATTACTTTAGCTTTACAAAAGACAGAGTGAGCAAAGATTTCTCTGCCTTTTATCATCTGCATCTTGGTAGAAGAGAGTCTTTGCTCTCTCATTCCCCAAAAGGGACTTGGAGTGAGGATCTGATTCAGGACTAGGTAAAACTTTTGTTACACGAATAGATGAATTTAATACCTGGATGGTTTTCTGCATTTCAGTGCAAAATTTTATATTATTGTGCAATGTATTTGTATTAATCTCACCACTTTATTGCAAAACACCATCTTACTCTACCAGTATCAGAGTTTGTTCTGCATCTAGAGTATCTGGTAATACTGTGCTTGGATTTCTGTCTGTCTGGCAGTTTCATACCTGGAGAGGGTGAGCACTGCACTGAATGATGAGCTTTCAAATCTTCTTCAAAGTCAAGAAAAAAGTCTTCAAAGTCACGCTCATCTGTGGGGGAGAAAATACCCAGATTTTCAGGAAAACTTCTTTTAGTACAAATTGCAATCATGTCTGTGGTATTTAAGGCCTGGTCTTGTCCTTTTCCCTGCCAAACTGTGAGCAGAAGCAGACACATGCCTACTTGGTTTTGAATTACTGTACTCAGGATTAAAAAGTTGGCACAATCAATTCTCTGAAAATGATCACATTCTCTGTTACCTAATTGCCAGTGTGACAACTGCCTGGGGAGGAGTTCAAAATACGAATTCTGCTGCTGTGCCAGGCTACGAAGAATTAACTCAAGTTTTTCTGTTTCTTAAGTCATCACTGTGTATTCTTGGGTATACTCTTACTGTGGATAGCCCTGAACTCTGAGACTTACTGGTTTGCAGAGTGGAGAGCACAGAAAGCAGCAGGGTGGTGTAACATATATATGTGCACCTACATAACAGGTAACAGATCAAGTAACAGACCTTGTGCTGAAGGGGAAGAAAAATACAGTAGTTTTCTGTCCTGGAGAGCAGATGCACTCTCTGGTACTCAGGAACTGCTGGAAAATATATCAGCAGGTATGCCAAAGCAGCCACATAAGCTCTGTGAGTCATCCTGAAGCATGTGCACAGCAGGAGAGCCAAGGATGTGCTGCTACTTCCAAGGCTGGCGAGAAACCTGATCTTTGCTGGGCTGCTCTTGTGTGATGTTATATACCAGCATCACTTCCCTGTCTCACAAATAAAGGGAAGATTTCACTTCCCATGTTATTATATTATTAATTGGATAGAAAGATAAGCGAGTGAGATTTCTGACAGACAGACCTGAAAAAATGAGTTTGCTAAGCACAAGAATGCTTCAATAGCGTAACGCTGGGCAAGTGACAGCGAGAGGCTGCATCTGCAACTGTAAAAGAGTATTGGATTTGTCTGACATCAGAGATTGCTCATAGCTGTCAGGTAGATTCAAAAGACAAAGATGACAATTACCTTGAATTTGTAACAACCCCACATCCTTCCTGTGGAAATCGTCAATGCTGCTATTCTCATCTTTGCTCCATTGGCTGGAGATTTTGTAGTGGCTCTCACAAGCTCCGAAGGCACAGCACTGGTAAGCATAAGGCATTTCCATAACCCTGTAGAAGAATAAGGAAGCACGCCATGATAGTGGTTTAGCAGCAGGGTTACTGGATTGTACTGCTTCTCTACTATTAGCACAAAGGAACATGTTTAAGTAGCCATGACTGACAGCAAAAATATCTATGAGTAAAAATCAGTCATGATAATAAAAAATGAAGACTCACAAATAAAATTCCACAACAGAAATGCGAATGATTTCTAGGCTAATTTTAGTAAAGGCACAATGAAGTCTTATGCATTTTCATAGGAGATATGAAACTGGGAGGTATCTGCCTTGCCACTGAGTGAATGTTTGCCTTAGAGCTGCATTACTATTTTATGATTTTGAATGATTTTACAGTGTAACCCAACAATTTCTCCATGCTACTTTCTCAGTGGTTTCTTTAAAAAAAGCGGATCCACAGATCACAGCTGCACCTACCTGCCTAACAGACAAAACCAAAACATCACTTCTCAAATGGAATTTCACTAGTTTGGGGACAATGAGATCTTTTGGAATTTAAATTTTATCCAGCCCTTCCCATATCCAACTCTTTTCACAGTAAAATGGCAAAAGGAGATTGTGTTTTGTGTACAAATCAAGAAAGCAGAAATGAGCATGGTCACTGCAGGACACTGGATGTTTATTCCTAACTCTTTGAAGGTCATCCCTAACACATCACTGAGGATCAGTCTGAGTTTCAATGATTCTAAGGGCTTCTTTTGTCAGAAAATTGCTCATTTCTGGTATGTTTTGAATCTAATTCCTTTGGGAATGTGCAAGATCTGGAGTAGCACGGAAGAACTGGATATACTCAGGTTCTATAAACTACTACTTCTATTCCCTAGATAATTCAAGCTTTGGAAGCAGAGATATTTAATTTGCACAGTTTGCCAATAGTACAAAGTAAAACCTAACAAGTCACCTGAATTCCAAAAGCCCAATAAATGAAAAAAAATTCAAAGATGAAGAGGCAAAGTTAGTCTGACTTAAGTTAAAAGGAATAAAATAGAATTAGATCCTCCTATCAGATTACTTTCAACAGGTTAATCATGTAAATTAACATAATGAGCATTCCAAGCAACCTCTAACCCCCTGGGAAATCTGCAAAGAAATCAGTCGGAATCAGGCCCAGTGCCAATAGGACTTAAACTTGTGCGCTAGCCAAAAGCCTGGTACGAAGGGGAGAAATCAGAAACCTAAACTCTAAAGTGATTTTAAATTAGTGCATTTTGGGGCATTTAGATTCTATATACTTACATCTCTGTTGGGAATTAGCAACAAAAATGTGTACCCTTGTACCCAAATGCAAAAAGCTTCATAAGGTGTTTTTAAGGTACTCCAAAGAAAGTTTTAAGATAACCAAGATCCAACTATTAAGCAACCTCATGCCAACATATTTAAATACTTAATTTCTAATTCGTTTCTGTGCATGCCATCTTTTAAAATAAGATGATCTCAACCTAACATTTTTGAACACATTTCCCAGAAGCCCTTCTTAAATAAACTATTATTATACTCATAGATGACTAGACTAACCCATAGCTCCGTAGCCAGTTACCTGGGCTAAATCCAACCTCAACCCCCAACTAGAAATGCCCCTTTTCTAGAAATTAAAAAAAATATTCCCCACAAACAAGCAAAAACTTCTCAAAAGAAACACTGACAGCTGTGCAAGGTGATCACTGTAACTTGTGGCTTCCGACCTTTTGGAAGCCATTGATACAGCTGGAGAAATGATAAGCTATAGGAGATATTTTGGGCTCAAGGGACTAACAAATGTATTCTCTCATCATTCAAACAGATATGTGTGCTTAATAATGTCATATTTCCAGAAGCTGTTGCGCTTCTACCAGCCTGCTGGCCTGCCATACATTGGAAATGTGGACCTCTCACATTGTACTGGTCCACTACTTTAATGAAGTAGGCAAAAAACCCCCAACTGCTTTTAAAATTTTCTTTAAAGAGCAAGACTTCCATTTCCTATCCTCTCTGTAGTTTTAAGTCTTTTCCCCCCACCCCGGGTTACTAGGATATACAGATAGGCCTCAAACTGGTGAGTGCTACTAACGTGTGCAAAGCGTAATTGCACAGAAGGACTGGCACTCAGAACATAGAGGACAAAACATACTTTGCAGTGCAGAGAAATTAGTATCAGCTTTTCTTGGCGAGAGTGGAATTTCTTCCTCACAAAAAATATATTTACCAAAAAAAAAAAAGAATAATCCCTAACCAAAAAACAAACAACAAAAAAGAAGCAACTCTCAGCCATACAATGCTGGAAGCCATCCTTCTAATGGCTGGTGCTTATTTGATATGGGTGGTTAGATTTGGACTTTGTCAAACTAAACTCTTTTAGAAACACTGGCTGAATTTATTTCTCTCTATTGCTTATCTTACTGATGAGATCTGTATCCTTGATAATTCTTCCGCAGCAAGGAATGCCTTTTCTTTTCTGATTTTTGATTAAGCAGCAGAGAACACAGGGTTATTTTCCACATCACAAAGGTGTGGGGTTGCTGGTGAATGAGAAGTTACAGTTATGATGAATGAAGCAAACGCTGAGTTCTTTACAGCGCTGAATCAAAGCATCAGATCAAGGAGGGAGTGGATGGCAGCCTGACTTTACTTCCTCAAAGCTTGCCATAACAGGCTGGGCTCAGCTCTTAGAGCATTCTCGTGCCATTGCAGGGTTTTAATCAGCTCTGCACTCCTACTCATGACTCCCTTATTGATAATTCCAAACACTCCAGTCCTTTTCATTAGTGGTAACATCTTGAGTTGTCTGCCTGCTAAGACTCATGGGACTTTGCCAGTGCAAAAGGCAAACCTACTGAAGACATAAAAATGGAGTCTCCCTCCTTGGAGACATTCAGAAGTTGTTTGGACATGGTCCTGGGCAACTGGCTCCAGGTGACCCTGCCCGAGTAGTGCGGGTTGGACAAGATGACTTCCAGAGCTCCCTTCCAACATCAACCATTCTCTGATTCTGTAACTATGTGTACACTCATTATTTCAGATTTTATGATAGCAAGCATTTTGCAGTAAAACATAGAAAAAAATACATGTTGCATTTGGCATCCTCTGACTAAAATGTAAAAATCAAGAGAGTATTAGGGGACACTCCCTAATGCCCTGAAGTCATGGTGATTTCTCTATGGTCATCCAGTGACAGGTAGAGCTGCCGATGATCTCTAGAGGACATTTCCTTCCTGTATCAGAGCATCCAGCAGAAAATTACGAGCATCAAAATGTTTTAGTAATAATGGCAAAGTATTATCTGAATCTTAATCAAAAGATAACAGAAAAAAATCACAGTCAAACAAGAGAGGTCAAATATTTTGGAGCTCCAGGAGTATATTCTTCCCTTGGTATTTGCTGTGTTCTGATTAAATATAATGGAAGTTCTGTAAACACAACCCAGTAGACAGACTGTTAAGCTGCTAGCAGTATTGTTTTAACAGCTTTTGAAAAGTATCACCAGGAAGCAGATGTGGCTCATATTAAGCAAGTACTGGGGTTAATATTTCAAAACTCTTCATAGTTTCTTCAGTTAAAAGTGAGCATAATAAAAGAAGTCTATCATTTTTATCATATTTGCTTTAGTTTTAATAGCACAGATCAAAGACTGACAATACGAAGTAACATGCATTACACACTGACACACCTTCCATTGCACATGAACACAAATGTGGCTTATTAGTTTTAATGACATACTCACTTGAGTTCTGGAAAATTTTCAGATGATATCAAACTTTGTAAGGCATGATTTCCTGTTAATTTTAAATGAGTTAAACCATGTAGCCCCGTCACAGGAAAAGAGGACAAAAGGTTGGATGACACATCCCTGCATAACAGCAAATAAAAATCAGCTTACGGGTTTTCATCTTTTTTCTTTAAATCTAGAAATTTCATGTTGGAAAAACAGATTAGACTTTTCTAACTCAATCAAAAATGACTACATTAAACAGAGGCCTCAGTCAGCAGATCAAAGCTGCAGCACCACTCAGGAGTATGCACCTATGGGTCCAGCAGAAAGCTAACAGTAGCATCTAGCAGTTAGCTAAATCTCTGTTGCCAAATTTTGGCTCCAAACATTCACAGTGATGGTTTTGAGACTAGCAAATGAATTTAAAATCTGTTCATTACATTGTTTGAATTAAAGAAAGCTGGTACCAGAACAGCTTCCTACAGTTTAAAAGATTCAGTGGGATGCTAGAGGGCATGGCTGCCCTGAAAGCTCCAGAGGGAGCAAGTCAGGTGTATGGGGAAGACGTGTGTTTCAGGGTAGGATGGGTCTGGGCTGGAGCAGATGAAGGTGACAGTGCTTAGCTGAGGTTTGTTTGAGGAGCTGAGGGAAGACAGTGCTGATGAACATGGATATATAACTTGGGAACAGTAAAACAGGAGGAAAAAAAAAGTGATACAGTAAAGTATTCAGAGGGGGGAGTCCAGAGGTATTATTTTCTCTATTTTTCCCTTTCTCTTTCATTTATTCTAAGAGCCTTTTCAGTCCTCTTCACAATTATCTAAACTGCAATACTTCAGATGGTCAACAGTCAAGAACAAGGAAGAAGGGGAGTCTGATGCTGCTGAAATGCTTTTATGCCCGAAGCTGAACAGCAAAGTTCCTGTCTTTTGGACTATCTACTATCTACTGAAATCTAAGGGCTGGACATAAAAAAGGTTGTTGATGAACTGGTGCTCCATCTATCTGATTTAGTGCGTGTCCTCTTGCTAACAACACAGTTAAATACCAAAGGTGAAATTCTGGTCCTACTGCAATGGCAAAAATGACCACTGACTTCAGTCAGAAACAGGGTTAGAGACTAGCATTTTAGTAGGGAACACTAGTGCACTGTTACAGTGTGTGTGTTAAAGGGCTTTCTTCTTTAACCCTCTCTGACTGTTCTAAGCTACTGACCAAAGGCATGACTTACTACTCCTCTCACAAAGTAGGAAAGTTTGAGGGGGGCTCCAAAAGGGATGTCATAGACAATATTGTTTTTATTCAGAAGGCTTTGCACATTGATAGAAATTAGTACCCCTTTCAAGTTTAGGCTTCCCAGCAGCAGCTGAATTACCTATGAGCAAATGCCCAGAAGTATATTTTTGTGACAATCTTGCAGCAGGATTCCAGGGGAATTTAAGAGACAATACAATGACAGTGGGAAGTAAGAAAAAGTTAGTAAGGACTGAGAAGTGCTGTGATCAAGGCCTGCAAAACTGGTGGCTGATGTTCTGAATTTACTACAGAAGAAAAACTATTCCATCAAATGAGGAATGATGAAATAAAGATGGGTACTGAAAAACGTTTCTTATTTAAATTTTAATCCAACTCCTTAGTCCTGAAACACAACTAAAATGAAATATTCACCACTGCTATAAGACACTAAAATGCTAACAAATTAAATGAAGAAAGGCAGATGTACTTCATGAACTTCATGAACCCCAAATCATTCTGATTACACAGTGTTATATGCAGCTCTGCCATAATACCTACGGGGGTTGGTAAAGTACAATAAAGCAGGCATTTAGGTATGGATTCAACAGACCAGGAGATTAGAAAAAAGAAAGCTTCAATTTCTGCTGGGGCACTAAGTTATTAAATTCTTGTATGCTCTTGCAAGACAAATGTGAACATTTGAATGTAAAAGATATACAAATACTTACAGTTTGATCAGAGATGGTAAAGAGGAGAAGGCATTGGGGTGAATAATTTTAATTTTGTTCCAAGCTAAATCCCTACAAGAAAAGCGAGTGGAAAATTACATACCCACCGAGTGAATGTGGAAGTTTTCATACACTTGATTAGGGCGCCTAAATATAGAAAAGGTATTATTTGCATGCAAATATTTTCAATAAACTTCTGCATATCTTACAGTGCAAAATCTGTTTTCCATTTTTAAATTTTATTAGTCCGTTAATGGTGTTAGTTATAAAACTGACAACGTCTAAAAAACGTCATAATGCCTTATACAGTCTAAGGCAAGTATTTTCAGCCTCCTTCATATCTTCCCAAGGCAGCAGAAAGAAAGGTGGCGTATATGGACTACTTCTAAGAGGTCCTCATGATATGACTAAGAACAGAAAATCCATTGCCAATAGGCTTAATTTCCTAATCTCAATCTTTGCTGCTGCTGAAAAGTCAAAAAGATTGAAAACAACTCTTAAAAGAATGTATGGGTTTGATTCTGCAAGTTCCAAAACTTACAACCATGAATAATTTCCTGACAAAATTACTCTGTTAGCATATGTGTCTGTGTGAAAACTAGAAACCCACACGTAACTGGACTCTATTTCTTAAGACACTGTTCTCTATAAAAGGATTTCATGTTCCCTAGAGCTGATTATTAGGTGAACCTGCCAACAGACACCAGCTATGGGTCAGTATCTCTCTCTACCTTTGTCAGACACATTTGAAAGTAACAGCTTTTATAGCTATAAATTTATGTCTTTGAATTCACTGCTGCAGATGCTAAAATGTTTGCTCTCCTTTCACAGTTATGACCTAATGGGTGGAAGATCAAAGTGAGGAAAAATGGAAACAAGGATGTTTTGGGGCATATAGTGAGCAGACAGCATAGACACCACGCTTCTGAGAACCAGGGTGAATGGCTGTTAGGGCTGTACTCACAGAGACCGAAGAGCAGCCAGCTGCCGAAATGTGTCTGCTTTGATTTCGCTGATTTCATTATGATGCAAGTCACTGAAACAGCAATAAGAATCTCCTCAGTTTCAAAGGCACTTGGAGAACACTTCAGGGTGTTTTGGATTGTGTTCATGATACACTTCAAAATAGTGTAAGGGTATGTGTTTGGGATACGTCAAATCGCCCACCAATAATCAAGTTAATGATGCTCAAACACATTTGTATATAGATGCTTCTTTTAGGGTTAGATGCTTTTTACCATAGTTTGGCACTTACATTTTTTGAAGTTTTTTACAGGCAGTAAAACAAGGTAACTCTTGCAGCAGGTTATAAGACAGATCCCTGTAATACAGAAGAAAATAAGATTAACATCAAAGTAACATTAAAAGAAAAAGATCTTTGTCTACCTTCACGCTCAATTTAAAATAACTTGTTTTTATTCCACTCACAGAAGAATAGAAATGTGCAAACTCACTTATCATCTCTCATCTGTCAGATTTTCATTTCTAACTGAGGAGGGGACAGAAGGGGAAAAGCAAGATGTACTAACTCCATATCCTATGTTTGCAAATTCCTTTCATTGTTTGAAGATTTCCTGCCTGAAGTACAGACTTCTGCTGAGTGTTTTATAGTAAATGATATTGGCCGTCTGCTAATAGGAACTATTCGATTTACATCACAGACTTCATATCCACCATGCTTGAATTCTGATGAATATTTCAACCATTTAAAATAATCTGCTAAACAGCTATACATTCATACTTTTTCAGAGAAGATCCTGTATCTTTCTGGTAATAATCATAAGAGACTGCAATCAGCTGTCCATTCTACACTTTTAATTAAGCACTATGCCTCTGATCTTTAGATCTTGTAACTGAGGGAAACGGTAAAAAAAAAGTATTGGAACTAACTAACATTGAAATCAATCACTACATGGGGGAAAAAAACTCTTTAACAGACTTGAGCCAAAACTCAACAAATTACAGAATAACTGAAACATCTGGACTGATTTACAGCATAATGCAGCTAATCAAAACCAAGCCCAGGCAATTTGCAGAAATTGGAGCAAAAAAAAAATAAAAGGACCAAACACTCACCCCCACCATACAACAGTCTCATCCTATATAAACATGCTGCTCAGGGAAAAATGAATGGGCAATATGCTAGTGAAAAAATACACAAAAAAGCTTATGCCTATAATTAGGAAAAATATCCTTTTCCACAGCTATCCAATATTACCATGTAAAAGAGTAATCTCTTTTCAAATTCTTCAAATCTGGCTTGCATGCACCCATTTACTTCCTTGGTAAAATTTTATTTTCGCTGTTCCTATCCCAATAGGGGCTTTTAGACTATTTTATATAAAATAAAAAAAATGTGAATTTCCAATGAACAGTCCAACTCTACTATGAAATGTATAAGTTATTAATTACTATAGTATTGATTTGCCTTCTGTTTTGAGGTTATTTATTGTTTAATCTGAAGAGGACCTACAAGGATGTCGGAGAGGGACTCTTCATTAGAGACTGTAGTGATAGGACAAGGGGTAACGAGTTAAAACTTAAACAGGGGTAGTTTAGATTGCATATAAGGAAGAAGTTCTTTACTGTGAGGGTGGTGAGGCACTGGAATGTGTTGCCCAAGGAAGTTGTGAATGCTCCATCCCTGACAGTGTTCAAGACCAGGCTGGACAGAGCCTTGGGAAACATGGTCTAGTGCAGAGCATCCCTGCTCATGGCAGGGGGGTTGGAACTAGATGATCTTGAGGTCCTTTCCAACCCAAACCACTTTATGATTCTATGAATGCAGGACATATTTAAACTGCATGCAGACTTCCCTGTGGCAACAGACTCTGTTTCTGTCTTTTGTCATTCTGGAAATGATTATATTGATTCCATCAACTAAAACTTATTTTTTTCTGGAAATGTTCATGACATCCATGCTGGTATTCAAATAATGTGTTATAATTAGTGCTATTTCAATGTTGGCCAAAGGACTAATACCAAATACATTCCTAGTGATGTAATACATAGAGGAAAGCGCTGTTGGCTCATTTTCAAAGAAGCAGACACAATGATTACTTTCCTTAGTGATTAAGCAAACTCCAAGGAAATTTCCAGGCTAAAATAACATTGGATATGTAGTATAAAAACTACACCCCAACTATGCCAAGCAATAGTCTGTTAAAATTTCAGTCAGCTATTTATGTCTGGTCAGAAAAGAAACTAAAAGAGAAGCATAGCAAGGACTCAAAACTACACTCCTTACTCAGTTATATTTTCCATTCACTTCACTGAATTATCTGCTTCAGTGAGTTAAAAAACCCCAGACTACTGTAGCAGAAACAGAATGAATAAAGTATGGTAGTTCTGTTGTGTTTTAAACAAATTAAAAACCATTTTATCCTTTCCTAAAAATATGCAAAGTAAGTATCTTTTTCACTAATGCACGGGAAATCCTGATCGGTAAGGGGGCTGTGAACTTTTTAAGTAACACAGGGCCTGCTCCCTGAGCTGAATTCCTAAGAATTAACATGATACACAGTAATAGCAGCAACTGGGTAATTTTGAAATCATAATGATTTCATTTGTCCATTAATCTCTTGCATTAATGTAATGTTAGTAATCTTACTGAAACGTACAGCACTTGGAGATTAGGTAACTGGTCACAAGCTGATTTGGGGAGAGAGGTGATCTGTGCTCCTGTGAGTGTCCTGTTGAAAGTATCGATTTAAAAAAAAAGAAAAAAAAAAGATTATTTATTAAAGACTGCAAAACAAATATAATTTTAGGACATTCTTTAGAGTAAGTACCCAAAAAATAAAACAAAGCAGAAATATTCTTCTCACTTACAAACTCTCCAGACTTGTAGTCCCTGTCAGATCAGGAAACTCTGTTATCTGTGAAGCACCATTTAAAGTTCTAGAAGATAAAAACATCATTTCAATACAATTGTGGTGAGGGACAATCATTTCAATACAATTGTGGTAAGTGTGGGACAACTCTAATATGGCGATATATAAAGACAATTAAGATAAAAAAGTAAGCACATACAGAGTTCTGAGTTCTGGCAAGTGTTGAAAAGCAGATTTTCCAACAAGCTGGATAGGATTGTCATAAAAATGTCTGAAAACAGAGGATAAAGGACATTTTATGAAAAGTATTTTAAAAGATTCTAAATATATTACATGATTATGCTACAAGCAAATGAGTAAACTCCCTATGATGAATCCCAGACTGTGCACCTCTGGCTGCAACACCCACTAATTTATCCATCAACCCCATTTCACACTTTGAACACTGAAGTAGTCATTGTTTTCTTGGTTTTAAAGCCAGAAGCCAGTCCCAAAATATTCCCTCTTCCTCCCAAGTTTGCAAAGATAGAAATCCACACATGAAGAACCTTGTTATGACCTGGGACAAATTTAATGTTAGTGGGTGAAGAAGTCAGAACTTCACCTACTCAGAAGAGGTTCCCTTGCAATTTTTAAGTCATGCTGCTTTTGTTCATAGAGTAACACTGCTCAAGAAGAGCGACTATTTTTTTTTAACCTTTATTTTACAAGATCTAATTCTGAGGTTTGCCCATTAAATGCATTGTCATATAAGACAATGGGAACTCAGACTGGAAAACAAGAGTAACTTTGCTAGCTTCTACATTGCTAGTAATGCCGAGAGGCTTAGAAGAAACAGTTCAAATCGAAGGTCAAAAGCCAGAGACCACTACTCACTTCCCTTAAACACGGCATGCAAACTGCCATTCTTTCCACAAAACTGGAAAAATATGAGCTTATTTGCTTATATAATGATGTGCTACAGAGTACACTCACAAGAAGAGCTATTTGACAATTAGCCACAAATATAATACTTAGTTCCATGCACTCTAATAAGAAGAGTCATGGAAAACACTCTTATCACTTACATTGTAATAAGCGATGGATTACCCACAAATGCACGCTCAGGTATTGACTTGATGTAATTGCTATGAAATCCCCTACAAAAGGAAAAATTATTAGCACAGTAAGAAAAAAAGTGAAGCTGCAATCTGTATTCACAATGCTCACCATTTTTTTTGCTTATAATAAGAAAAGTATCTGTATGTAAAGATATGGCCTTGTTTTCTGGAATAAGAACTGAAAAAGGCAAAAGAAAAGAAAAACAATGAAATAGGTGGAATTCTGCTCTTTTCTAAACGAACAAACTGAACACAATAGTTTATATATATATTTCTTCCTGTACTTGTTCAACTGCAACTATTTCTTTTGCTGGGATAATAATGGATTGCACAAGTTTATCAAGTAAATGATTTTTACGCTATATTGTAATCTATTGAACCTCCCACAACCATCTTTTTGTGGAAATATTTTAAATGTGGACATGAACAAACTATCCAATGTACCTAGAAGGCCCAATTTTTGTCTCATCATTAATTACTGGATTTTATTCATATGAGTAATTCTCCATTGTGAAAAACAAAAGACACAACTAAGATTTCAAAAGAACAATGATGATTTGTGTGGGAAACTCCCATTAGTTCAGTCGGGTATGAAAAAGGCTTTCCAGCTTAAATTTATGCATTTAGAAAGCCTCAAATTGTTCACTGATGCAAGCACACTTGGCCATTACTCGAACAGGTCCTACATTATTGGTTTTACTTGTTTAGGCATTGTGCTACTGCTGATGAGCTACACAGCAAGGCTCTAAATCCCTAGTTCTTTTGCATGCAGTAAGAATTGCATCTATGCAGATGCAGACACTAAGCAATATGAGGATGCCACTTTATCTAGAACAGTTTTGTGGCTGTATTGAATGGGATTCAATACATGACAGAAAAGCTAAGGAAATGGCATGACAATTTCCCAGCGCAATTCTAGCCGTTGTCACTATTCTGACTTGAGTCAGAGAGCAGCCCCATCAGAAGCCAAGAGCAGACTCCAACGCATTTATGCACAGAAAAGTCTGAATCACTTCTGAGCTGTCCAGAAGAGAGTGTGCTCACAACTGTAGCCTGTGTCCTGGACACTGCACCCAAGTGACACAACCTGTCTGAATTTAAGGGACCTTACAGACTGTTGATTCACACAATAAACAAAAGAACAGCAAAATCTATGTGCCCCCCCAGGTAAAAAGACTACATTAATGCCACACTGGGAAAAATGCTTCTACAGTTACCTTCAAAATCCAGTCTGTAAAACATTACATATACATTAGCCTTGGGTAACAGTTATATCCACTTACTTTGGAGAGGTAACTACTCCTACAGCTGAGACCTTGAAGTGCATCTGGGACAATGGCCCTGTAGCATCAAACAGATATGGCCCTGACTAGCTGGCCACTTGCCAGCAGAAATCCAGCTCTGACTGGCTGCCTTGGATGCCTCCAAGCTGGAGACAAATGCCACAGTCTGTTTTCAGCCCAGGCATAACTTCTGAGAGAAAAATGATATCCCACTCAGAAACACCCTTACTAAGGTGGCTCTGCAATGAGCTGAACCTCTGTGGGCCTAGGCTCCCACATGGGTGGAGATAGTAGGGCATGCACAACCTTGTGGGAACACCTTGTGCATGTAAGATAAGCTTTCCAGAGCCCAAACAAAGCACTGAAGCACATGGTCTCATGGTTTGCGCTGGATTTGGGATGTCAGGTTGCAGTTTTACACCACAGAGATTTCTTGCACCTACATGCTTATCTGAAACGTAAGTGTGATCCTTAGAGGTGAAGTCCTATGGGGGCCAGCAAGGAATTTCAAGCACATGAGGCACTTTGCTGGGTTGTCCACATTTGGCTACTGGCTCCAGAGGTCAGCAAAAAGACAATTCTTCAAGGTCACTGGATTTCATACCAATTATTTTAGCCAACAAGATGACATAATAGCAGCTGAGAACAACTGGGCTGCAAAACTTGTAGCCCCACTCTCTCCTTCAGAGCTGCACTGTGCCAGCACTGGAGGTGCTGAGCAGGAGTCAGCACTGCCTGAGGGTCCCCGCTTTGGAAAAAGTCCAGGTAGCTATTTAAAGGGGCTTTAAGATCAGTTTGTGATGCAGCAAGGGTACAACCATGTCCCACTTGTATATGATTACCTGTTGTTTTCAAAAATCTATTCTGATGGTACCAGTAACATGTTAAATAATTCAAAGGGAAAAAA
The DNA here is from genome assembly GCA_009867235.2 of Psittacus erithacus. NCBI lineage: Eukaryota > Metazoa > Chordata > Aves > Psittaciformes > Psittacidae > Psittacus > Psittacus erithacus. The sequence continues at coordinate 34,718 of WYDI02016168.1, read as the reverse complement.
TTCTCAGCATATGCACTGATGTGTACAACTGCGTGTATGATGTGTGAATCACATTTCATTATTTTTTAATAATTCAGCTGCTTCTTACAATAAACTTGGCTCATTTCTTTCGATTTTTGATTATGTTTTAATGCAAACTATGTCTGTGTATCCAGAAGTGTTTTATTTACAGCATTACGGAAGATTATTTACATTGAAAGGAAGAAGCTTTAATTTAATGAGGGGTTGGGAGGAAAGAAGGTTAAACCTTTAAACCTGATGGACTAACGTCTCCTTACACTAGAAGACTGTGACATACTGGACTGTTTGCAAAATCCAGCTGTTGTGTTTGGGATTCAAAGTGAATTAATTCTGTTTATTTACTGCATTCCAGGGAGGAAGTTCCTCAAAAAAAAACCACTGCACAACGCAGTATACAAGTAAAAGTTGTCAGAACTTGAATGCTCTGAACTCAGTGTTGAAAATTATCTTTTATGCAAGTTGGCATGTTTATTAGTTTTTCCTAGGGTATCAGTTTTTAAGGGTTACTGATAAAATCACCAGCATTACAAAAAAAAAATAATCACATACTAGACAAAACATCCTCCTTCCTAATAGGAGCTCTGTACTTACAGTTCTTTGAGGTTTGTTAGTGTCCTGATAGCTGTGGGGAACTCGTCCAGACTGTTGTAATTTAAATCTCTGTGTGAAAATAGATTTTATTATTTAGGTTATGCACTGCATATGAAGTAATGAAGTATCACCTTCCATGCATTGAATAAATACATACAGACAAAAGCCAGGATATCCTTGAAAGTATATGGATGTTTTCCAACAAACTCTATTTAGGGCACATGATAATTTATATTTTTTATCAGCACCCTATTTTTAGTTATATCTTAGCTATTCTGCAATGAAGAAAACATAAGTGGATTCAGACACAGGTTTGCTCTTTTTTAAATTGCCCATCCGATTCATTACTTGAAAGTATTAATGGGGGAAAAAAAATCTTCCAAACAGAATATTCAGCAACTTTATATAGTGAGCTCTGTTTCACATAGCTAATACATCTCACTATGATGTATTTCTCTGATTCACTGGCTAGTTGTATTAATCTTCCTGTTTGTTTTATTTTTTCTGATGAAAAATCTCTGAAGAGATTTTTCACAATGGTTAAGTGGTAAAAATAAGAGACACTGGAGTTTGGAGGGTAAAAATGATTGGTGGAAATCTTCCTCTAGCTAAAATAAGTGGGAAACATACAGTAAGTTCAATGTTACCATTATCTGTATTGTTAATGTCAAGATTTGTCAATGTTCGTACAGAGAATGTTTCTAACCACACAAATTGTAAAGCCAGTAGTTTAGCTAGGGGAGGGACCTCTACTTAAAGAACTGCTCATGCTGCAGTGGTAATTAGACTTTATTCAGGTAGGTTGAATGGACTATAAGCCTTCTTTTGCCCTCAGCATGACATGTGCATCCTCTAGCATTCAGGAGACACATGAAACTAGAATTGAGATGTGCTAGGTTACTGTGATGCTCTCTGGCACTACTTTGTCAAGAATATAGTCTGAAAAACTTGAGCAAAAGCATTTTTGAACAAGCAAAACACAAATCACAGTTTACGATAGATTGAAATTGAAATAGTATCAGGCTGAAGTAATGCAGGCAGGAAACTGCTGTCTGAACTCAACAAGGCTTTCCTTCCTGCTTGTAAATGTCTCTCACTTGCTTATTGACAAAAAGAGATTACAGACATGTACAGCTTGGTTTTGCCCTCCAGTGACATATGATTTCCAGACCTATGCATTGATGCAAACAAATGATCTTAAAGCTGGCGTCCATCATTTACACTGAGATCTCTTTAGATTATCTTGAAACTATCTGGAAACTGGTCTACACAGAATGCAGTTACTGTGCTTCAGGCAAGTGCTACATTCTGTTATTAGTCAAGTGGCTGCATCTACACTTATTCCCAGGTTCCTGACTGTCCTCTATGTTTTCATCTCTCTACTGCCAGGTGGCTGGGAATGGCTTTGCAATTACTTATTCCATTGTTTTGTTTTTCCCCATGTTTGACCAAGTGCCATGTGAATCTCACTTAAAAAAACAAAACAAACAATTACATTTTCCTTCTCCCTTTCCTGTCCCCCTTTCCGGTGCTACTCTAAGGGACTTCCTCTCAACTCACAGCCAGCTAAAAGTCAAAATTGCAAAATTGCAATTCGGTGGCAAGGGATCAATGTAATTGAAACTAGTGATTGAAAAAAAAAGGCCCCAAGCTTCTTGCTTTCTGCTCTTAATGAAATATGAAAGTGAGCAGTACATTGTTCTGTGGATGAGAAAGCAAAGAGTCACCTTTAGACTAGCATTATTCATGTTTGAATCTGTCTGTTTGTTCCCTGTATAATAGGCCTTTTAGCTTCTGTCGTGGTTGGGTGAAATACTGTGAATCTCTGAAAATGATGCAGCTGACCGGGGCAGGTGCCAGGGGAAGGATATGCAAGCATTTACTCTCATAGCATTTTGGGGGTTTGTGGGCTACTCCAGTGGACACCACTTTTATTCGAGTAACTCTGGAGTGAAATACCTTGAGCTAACCATCAGCACTGCATTCCTGTTTGGCATTCTTCTGTAGAGTTACTTTTTGCTAGAGAACTCAAGAAAATTTGAATAGGTCTGAACAAACTACAGTGGAAACTTGAAGAAATGTCAATCTGTACCAGTGCTATTATCGATCGGAGTTCTTTAAATACAAAAACTTGGATACAACTGAAACACTTTTCTTCCCCTTCTTGGAAAAAAACATGCATAGTTTGGCTACTTGGCACTTTTGCCTTTTCCAGGGATATAAAACCCCATCTAATTTTATAACACTCCTCTGTTGTGAGACAGTTTTCTAATGTTAAGACTTTTCATTGTGACAATTACCCAATCTGGCTGTTATTTGCTTTATTGATTAAACAAGACAAATAAATCGTACTAAACTAGGCAAACATAACTGTTCATGAATAGCTACTTCTTTTTCAATGCTCAATAGTTTTCAACTGTTCTTCAAACAATTTATCAATTGACAATGCTTATTAAAAAGGCAAACTAATTTTATAGTCAAAAATAGGATTTGCTATGTAGAGTCATTGTAAACCACCACTTAGATCCTGTAGCGATTAGGCAAGCCAAACTCCACATTTGGCTTTTAGGCTATTTTTATTCTTTCAGAATATTAATGAAAACACTCTAAAAAAAGGGAAACAAATAAGAGGTCAACTCACAAAGTCTCTAGGCTGTGGAGCCCATCAAAGCATTTCTTTCCCAGGGAGTAAATTCTATTGTTATGGAGATGTCTGGAGGGGAACATTAAGCACACAGTCAGGAAAGTACACTGCACACAGTGGACTTAAGCAAAACATTTAGATGGTTAAATCAAAAGAAACTTATTTCCAGGCATGCACTGATTACATACAAGTCATGTTTTTGCAAGAGCATGTATTGAAGGCACCTCGACTGTCTTCCCCCCCTTCTCCTGTATCTCCCCACCCATGCAGGCTTCCATTTAGAAAGGTTTTGTTTTAAAACACCTGGACGGTTTACAAAGGGCATATCCCAGAGTTCCAGATTGGGGGTTGTGCATCAAATATAGAGAAATTGTAGAGATATTCACAGTGGTGGTTAATTAACATGTTGTCTTACAAACCGTGTGTGGGGCATGAGGTGTATAAGGAAGATATATACTCAAAGGGTGTCAGAGGATATGGCACAGAACAGGAGCAGGTGAGGAGATGGATAACACAGCAGACAGGAAAGGAGCATTATTAGGCTTGCAGAATGAAAGAAGACACAGAGCCATAGGACAAAAAGTCATAGCTTCACTGATATGAGTAAACTAACCCATCTCAAAAGTGCTGGAACTTGGCTTTCTTTGAAACTCTAAGAATCAGCAACTGCTTTCTCAAACGTTTAGCAGTTGAAAGTAATTTTGTTGCGTATTTCAACCAACTTCCCCCACACAAAGGCTCAGAGTGCTGACTATTTCTAAGATTTTTAGACTTAATTTTAATTAATTTTTTTTTTTTAATTTTTAACTAAAATTTTATCATTAACATGATAAAACCCCATTCCCTGCGAAGCTCGTTAATGTGAGCAGACACAACCTGGAGCCATTTCATGTTGTTTTTTAAAAAGATGCCTTTTTTCCAGCAGTTTTTTCCTTTTATTTTAGTCTTGACACTCTACACCTAAAGGAGGGACAAACTATGGCAGTAGCCCTTTAAAAGAAAAGAAGGGCTGTGAATAAGGGGCTGCCAGGCACTTTCCCTTCAATGCTTTATTCTGCTCTAAAAATACAGTTGAAGATCAGAGGCTCTCTGAATGTCTTGCAGAACCTGCAGACATTGAGTCTACCTGTCCATAAAAGGCAGGGATTCTGATGGCAAAATGCAAATCTTCCATGAGTTTTTCCTTTCCCAGGAAGAAACCTAATCAACTATTTTTCTTAATGACTACACTGACCTTTAATACTTTAGTTAGCATGAAGAGAGCATCTTCAACTTGCAATTACGTTTCGATATTTAATGACTGAGCTTCAAACCTGCTCCAATTGACCATGCATTTTTGCACTGAGTTGAAACTTCGCTAGACTGTACAGAGAGCAAACAAAAGCAAGCAGAACCACAAAGATTCTGATGAGCCTAAATACTAGATGCTGTAGATCATGAAGAATGATTCAATTATTAATCAATATGAAGCCCAGAAGATTAGAAATAAGCAAGGCAGATCTAAACCAAGGAAACCTAACTGAGCAGAAGTAATCAAGGCATGAAAACAGGTAATTTCCTCATTAATTTCTTAACCCTTTTCTTATCACTGTTTTTGGTTGGGATCTAGAGCACAATGTTCAAGGAAGTGTCTGGCCTTTAGCATTACTAAGCCTAGAAGCTCAGTCAAATGACAAATTCATCCAGTCTTTAACTTGGTTTGGTTTGATACTTAATGTAAACAAACAGAAGACAAAAGTTTTGCAGCACAAGACTGCTGTTATCCCTCATTTTTGGTGTCCTATATTAAGCACTAGGCAGAGACGGTGATTATAAATGCCATCAAAAGAACCCTGTCATGTGTCAGGTTCAATGCTTACACTGGAGCTAGAATATGCTAAAATATGCTAAGTATCTTAGCTTAGTGTCTTAGCTTAGTGACTATCGTTTTGAACAGCTTGTAAAGCTTGAATAGATTATTCTCTCTTTAATAATGCCAACATTTTCCAAAGTACCCTGAAATAACTTCTCCACCTCAGCTTCTCCAGCCAGTCCAGATTTTTTTCCATTTGGTACATTCCCAGAAGAAAAACAGATGAAACTGTGCTTCACAGTATACCTTCTGGATTTTGCTGCGAGCTATGCATATTTCATTTAGTTGAACTCTTATGCAAACATAAGCAACTACAAAACTACATATACTTTCTATGAAGGGAAATGCATACTTTTTCTATTGGACAGCATTCTTTCCAAGTCATCCAGAAAGCTTTCAGTTCATTTCCTGTTTCTAATCTTCCCTAATTTAGCCTTAAGAGTCTTAGAGGACACACAATTCATCTCTTCCTGTTTGCTTTGCTGACCAGATAGGGTGATTGTTAAATTCCCTTACGTAGTTCTTTATTGGTGATGGAAACTTTCAAGCTAGATCAAAACGAGTGAGCAGCAAATGTCAGTTTAACTGTAGGAATATGTAAAAAATCTGTTTCTTCAACCTAATTTTTAAATATTTTGGTTTGTTGCAATTCAGAAAAAGTAATTTATATTTCAAAAAGAACAATCTCTGCAACAAACGAAACTGACCTTTTGGTACAGAAATATCACTAAGCCTAGTGCAAATGTAGAAGGGAAACTGCAGACTCATAGCCTTAACACATCAGTTTAATATTAAGCCTGTAAGACAAAATGGATGTTTAATTAACCCAGGTATACACCTATTTATCTATAATTTGCCGTTTGTCTCAAGCAACATCAAAATTAAACATAGCATCTTCAAGTTCTTTATCACAAACAGCACAAAGCCCTGCAAAGAGGCTCAGATTGTGTCTAAAAAGCAATCAATAAAACTTACAGAACTACCAAACTAGAGAGGTTTCCAAAAGCATAGTCTGGTATGTAATGAATTTTATTCAGTGCCAGTGTCATTGCCTGAAGTGCTGGTAAACTTCTAAAAGCTTGGACAGGAATTTCTGTCAAAGAATTATCGTCTAGCCACAGGTGTCTAAGGGAGACCAAGCCATTGAAGCAGTTGGGGGGCACATAGTTGATGTGGTTGGCATCCAGACGTCTAGGAGAAAAAGAAATAGAGAAAATTGACTCTGAGAAAAGAACAGTGGACTTCCACAATGACTATCAGAAGTTATCACCAACACCACAACCCCAAAGGACGCACATTTGTTGCCACATCCATTTTTCATTTTTTGGAGATCCTACATTTCCATCTTGCTTGCAGCCTCAGCCCTGAGACCTCGCGTTATGTTTACAAGTCTCCTTGCCAGCTGGCTCTCCACAGACAGCTCTCCTTTGGAACCATCAATTCACTGAGCGCACACACCGACCATTTTTGAGCAGACCCTCTTTACAGACCAGGCATGAATTTGTTTCCCTTCCCAATCATCTGAAAGTATTGAAAAAAAAAATGTGCAAGAAACTGAGCAAGAGATGCTCTCTCAGAACCTATAAATCACTGAGCTGCAAGATGGGTTTCCGTATGCTCTCTCATTCTAAAAGCCAAAAATAAAACTCATTTCTGAGTCTCTGTTCCCATTTTACCTTTCATGTAAAATGTTTATTCCAATGATTATAATGAGCACTGAAGTTCATATCTTTTAGTAGTGGAACATTTTAAAAATAGATTAGTGCTGCTAATGCAATATATTTATTTTGACAGAGAAGTTATTAAATACACTTCAGTTGCTGCAGAGCCAACAGAGGGAGCTCATCTGCACACTGTACCTCTTCAGAGTCTGCAGGTGATATCTTGCTCTCACACTTGTGTAAATAAGGATTAAATCTACTGAACCTTTTGCAGATGTGGTGCTAGAAATATTATGTCATGTAGTCACTGGCTTTTGCTCTTGTTCTGTTTTGCTTTCCCATTGTGATGCTTTCAGGGAAAGATTTAGAAGTCTGCTCTGCCTTTCTGAAACTTCGCAAATCATTCAGCTGGTGATCTGTACTCCAAAACACTTTTTCTGCTTTTAACGTGTTGTAGTGACTTGTACCTTGCTCAGAACATGAAAGCCATGTTCTTAAACTCTCCTTGAAGATGTCTGTACAGAGCAGTAATTAAGCGAATGGTGAAACAGAAATAAATGTAAATAGATGCTTGAAAACACAACAGAACAAACAACCACACCCAGGGTACAAAGAAGTAATTCTGTACAACCTAAATTCGGTCTGTTTGAGAGAAGTGAAATACTCTTTGTGGCGTGTATACTAATCTCTTTATTTAAAGCTGCTGCCTCATTTACAGTCACGTAAAACGTCAGGTCCATTCTATCTCCTGCTCCATGCTGCTCCTACCTACTGCATGAGAACAAATAATGACTGCTAAGGCTCTGTGCCAGGCTGACAAATAACTGAGACAAGGTCAGTTGGAACAAATTTATAAAGTTCAGTGTCAAAGCCCTTGTACAATTAAATTTTCGATATAATAACTGACATGGCTGGCAGCGGAGACAGAGCTTCCAAAAAAACTCAAGGGTCTGTCAACAAATGGGTGAGGCTGGAAACGTTTAGAAATGCTCACACTGTACCTCCCCTCTTCCCCAGGAAACAACCATGCTAGGCCTGTGTTTTCAAAGAAGGTATAATTCAAATGAGTAGACGAGGTTTCTTGGTGTTTAGTTGTAATAAGTAAGTTTCTTCCCTGGGTGATGCTGGTATGTAAACTAAGAAGTCACAGTTGCCTTAGTTTGACAGTTACACTGATTAAAGAATGGAGGCTTTATTCAGTTTATACTCTTACTGTATTACACTTAACATCTTGTTCAATACGAAGCCTGCCTGTGCAGCTCTGATGTCCCTGCTCACTCCACAGGAATTACTCACAGGATGCCTGTCTGCATGGTGAAGCTGAAAGCCAGTTGTTTCGATGTGATCCTGCAGCTGAAATAGCAATGTTTCTACTGTCATCAGGGGGACCAGGATTTTTATCTTCCCAATATTTGGTAGCAAATCAAGGGACTGACTTTTTTAATAGCTGAAGCTTCCAAATACAAAACCAACACTGGTTATGTAAACAAAATACACAACATAAAACCGAAAAACTGGAGTGCTATAATATACATGAAATTCTAGGTACTTGAAAATAGGGAAAATATGGGCCCTCTCTGGAAAGAAACCAGAGACCATGTTACCCAGGATATGGAGAAGGCCAAGGTACTCAATGATTTTGCTTCGATCTCCACCAGCGACTGCTTCAGCCACACCACCCAAGTTGCAGAAGGCAAAGGCAGGGACTGGGAGAATGAAGAGTTCCCCACTGTGGGAGAAGATCAGGTTCAAGACCACCTAAGGAACCTGAAGGTGCACAAGTCCATGCATCTGTGGGTCCTGAGACAACCGTCATGTGAAGCGATTAAGCCAGCATCCATCATATTTGAGAAGTCCTGGCAGTCCAGTGAAGTTCCCACTGACTGAGAAAGGGAAACATAAACTCTCATTTTTTAAAAAAGTAAAAACGAGAACCTAGGGCACTACAAGTCAGTTGGTGCCTGCCAAGATCATGGAGCAGGTCTTCCTGGAAACTATGCTAAGGCACATGAACAATAAGGGGGTGACTGGTGACAGCCAACACAGCTTTGCTAGTGGCAAATTGTGCCTGACTGATTCAGTGGTCTACAACAGAATTACAGTGTTGGTGGATAAGGGAAGGGCGACTGATGTCATCTACCTGGACTTGCGCAAAGCATATGACACTGTCCCACATGAAATCCTTGTCTCTAAATTGGAGAGACATCAATTTGATGGATGCACCACCCGGTGGATATGGAATCAGCAGGATGGTGGCACTCAAAGAGCTGCAGACAACAGTTTGATGTCTAAGTGGAGACCAGTGATGAGAGGCATTCCTCAGGGGTCGGTATTGGGATCAGTGCTGTTTAACCATCTTTGTCACCAGCACGGACAGTGGGATTGAGTGCACCCTCAGCAAGTCTGCCGATGATGCCAAGCTGTGTGGTTCGGTTGATACACTGGAGGGAAGGAATGCCATCCAGAGGGACCTTGACATGTTTGTGAGGTGGGCTGATGCCAACCTTACAAAGTTTAACCATGACAAGTGCAAGGTCCTACACCTGGGTCAGAGCAATCCCAAGCACAGCTACAGGTTGGGCAGAGAAGAGATTTGGAGCAGCCCTGAGAAGAAGGACTTGGAGGTGTTGGGTGACAAGAAGCTTAACATCAGCTGGCTTCAGTGTGTGCTTGCAGCCCAGAAAGCCAGCTGTATCCTGGTCTGCATCAAAAGGAGTGGGACCAGCAGGTCGAAGGAGGTGATTCTGCCCCTCTACTCTGCTCTCAAGACCCCACCATGAAGTACTGCCTCCAGCTCTGGGGCTCCCAACATAAGAAGGATATGGAGCTCTTGGAACAAATACAGAGGACCATGAAGATGATCAAAGGGATAGAGCACTTCTTCTGAAGACTTATGGAGACTAGTAGAGAGAGTTGGGGCTGTTCAGCCTGGAAAAGAGAGGGCTCCAGAGAGACCTTAGAGCAGCCTTCCAGTGCTAAAGGTGGTCTATGAGAAAGCTAGAGAGGGACTTTTTACAAGGGAATGTAGAGATAGGACAAGGGGGAATGGCTTTAAACTGAAAGACGGGAGATTTACACTAGGCATTAGGAAGAAATTCTTTACTGTCAGGGTGGTGAGGCACTGACAACAGGTTGCCCAGAAGTTGTGGCTGCCCCATCCCTGACAGTGTCCGAGGCCAGGATGGATGGGACTTTCAGAAACCTGATGTAATGGAGGGTGTCCCTGCCCATAGCAGGGGGTTGGAACTGGATGATCTTTAAGGTCCATTCTAACACAAACCATTCTATGGTTCTATGATTCTATGAATTACTGTTTAAATAAAGCTTGGAAGAAATCAGGAAAATACTATTATTCCTGCAGCAGGTCCTGTAACTGAATTATATATCCTGCAATAGCTTGTAAGAAGTACTGCCTCAAGTGCTCTTTTGTTATCTAATCTTTTTAAAATTTCCAAGTGCCATTGTCCCTCTTGCAGATATTGAAAGGTTTCAGCAGTGGTTAAGTTTCCTGTCATACTGTAGGCAATGCACACTAACGTATAAAGCATTAATCAAAATTGCTGTTTTCAGCCAATTGTTTTATATGTGTTGATCAAAGTTTTGGCACTTCAAGAACTAAACCCATTAACTCACAAACATGACCCTACTTACGACTGAAAATATATAGATAACATGAGGTGAGTTTGAAAGCTGCTATTATATTCCAGAGAGAGCCAATTTAGGGAAACAAATACCTGATCTCTTCTGATAGGCAGCATGAAAATAAAGCAGCCAGTATGAAATTCACCACGAGCTCACTTAAACCTTTCAAAGCAAATGCTTGAGCTATGTGGACTGTATCCCATTGGCGCTTCCTGTAACATATTGTGAATGCTACAACCATGTGCATAAATTATGAAAAGATATTAGTCATTGTAAACAGGACTCATTTACTAGTACTCTAAAATCGGTGAAAAAGACTTGATTTGCATTTTTTGACCAATTCAATATGACTGGATACTTAAGTTTTATGCCATTGGTAGGTTTCTAAGGTAATATTTACTTCTTTTCCTTTTCTGAATCTTCTTTCAAGAGCAAGACCAGCTACAACCAGGATGTACCCTGTGATAAAGAAATTCCTTAATGTCTTGTTGGAGTGCCTTGCTTATTCATTCAGAGGTAAATGAAATGCTAGATGTGGGATCAGGAAGGAGATTTCTCCCTCTGAAATGAACAGCTATTACATGGATTGCCTCTTCTTGAAATGGATGAACGCTTGAGTACAATGAAGGGACCAGAGAAGGGGAGAGCCACAAAGACAGATAAAGAAGTCAAGTTCAAAATCATTCATCTGACATTTAAGTTTTAAACAGGAAAGGTAATACCACATGAAAAGGGGCTGTATGTAACAGGTAGGGGAGGCAGAGAACTGAGAGCACACGCTGGGCTTGGTAGATTACAGAAGGGGTGTGCTCCCCCCCTCTTACCACCTTCCTCTTCTCCTGACCTCGCTCTGTAATACAGGGAGCCACAGCCAAGCCTCACCACAAGGTATGGGGACAGGGACTGTATGTGCAGGGTATAACAGGCAGGAAGGGGGTCACCTGCAGCCCCAGCATCTCTGCTAGTGTGTGGTAACAGGTCCATTCAAGGGTTTGATAACAGAAGTTTGACTAAGGCCTCACTTAACTAATGGCAAGTGACATCGAAACAGGCTCTGAAAAGTGAATGTAATGAAAATATAGCTGGCTATTGTGAGTCATGTTTTTCAAACATGGCCCTTTACGCAGGATATCCCCCTCAGTCCACAGGGGAAAATGCTAGGGCTATTGTAAAAGGTTAAGTACAACACATCAGCACAGGAGTTCCCACAGCTCACTTTCAGCTCTGTCCTTGTATGGGTTTCTACAGGACTGATATAAAGAACCCTGTGTGGCAACAGCAAGACAAAAAAAGTTGCAAGTCACAGTTGAGGAGCATTTGTTTCTGTCCCACTGCTCAGTCTTCCAGGAGGAGGTATCTGCAGCTCTGGGATTTTCAATCCTTAGTATTTCTCTTCATATCCAAACATGCTTCCTCCAAGATCAAGGGGCCAGGATGCCAGATGAGTGCATAAAGTAAAACAGCCAAGTGCAATGCTATATTTATGCAAAGACTGGCCCTGATACTGGGTACCCTCTATCCCCACAGCTGGGAAAAAGTGGGGGCCAGCAGCAGCTGTTGGGTTATCCTAGGAATCTGGCTGTACTCAGGTTACCAGTCCCCAGCTACACCAGCACAGCTGGTGTAGCTGGGAATGCTCCCAGGTCCCTCAGCCAGCTGGCTCCGAGTGACCTCTCTTAGCCTCCCAAGCGAGGTGGCTGTATGCAAAGCTCCTAGTAGGCACAGTCCCAGGGGTGTGTGAACTCCCAGATTGCCCCGGGGAACAGCTCAGGCATGTGTTAGTTGGCACAGGTCAAAAGTGTGCCAAGGACCCTGTTAACAGTGCAGCAAGACAGACGGTCACGGCCAGTGCCTGGAGCACTAAAGCACTTGCTTTGCTTTGCTGGTAGTAGCCACACTGTCACTATGGTGCCCAAAAGGACCTCAGAAGCCTAGTGTGAGTCCCTGTATTGATATCCACTCCAACAGTGGCTTCTTGTCCTCCTCCCACATGTGCTGTACGTACTGGTGGGCTTTAGCCACACAGGACGATTTCTGGCTAGCAGTTCTGAGGTTGAGAAATTTGCCTGTCCTTTACAAAACGTGGTTAAAACCCCTCTCTTTTGAAATTATTCAGAAGACAGGAAAGAGTCAGATGCCCAGTAGCTTCTATTGGATGAAAACCCCATCACCCAGTGGCCTTGAACTGCTCATCGAATTCATTCTATTTGCACCAAACTTTGAAAGCAACTGCCTTGTGGCTGGTTGACTTAGGGACTGCATCTCAAAAAAATAGTAGCACATGCATTTTAGGCAACCTGGAACCTCTGCCTTCCTCCCAGCTGCTTATCAAGCTAAGAAAGTGTCTGCGACTGAAAGGGGTGGTCTGATACTGTACTACTACTGGCTTCATGTTCAGTCACTCTTCTGTTACCTAGCCCACCCGAGGGCTCCAGTAACTCAGATGGCTAAGATGTGCAATAAAATTATAAGACTGCAGCGGTGAGTTTTGAGATGCCTTTGTGTATGTGTACAGACAGCTGCATGGGTACACACAACCTTGATTTAAACTGTGGGAAATTCCTCCTCAGGGAGTTTGTGGGTACCTGTTGAGGTACCAGGTTTCCTAAGAGGATAATACCTTCGGTAGGCTTCATTATCATGGGGTGTGACATGGAAAACCACAACTAAAGCTCCTGTCTTTTCATGAAAACAGTTCTCTCGGGAGAATGTGATTTCATCAAAGTTGTTTTGCCTCTTAACTAAAAATCAGGATTAGTAACACAAGCATCAAACTGGAAAAGAAAAAAAATGTCTGAAGTTCACATTTCTGAGGAAAAGTGTTTTTAATTTCAAACTTAAACTGGAAGCATTTCAGAACACTGAGCCCTCAAAGTCTTCAACTCTTTGTTTGGATTAAGAATGGAAACTTCTCTTGAAATGTCAAATATTTAGAGGAATAGAAAGAAGATTAAAAATCCATTTGCAGACCTGTTCCAACCAGCTAATTATTAAGAACATCTAAGATGATTTCTAGATAATCTTTCATGTAAAACTCGGTGTAACCATCAGATGCTCCACAAATACTAAAATTCCTTAAAAATAAAATTAGCACAATTTACAAATTCTGGTAGGAAAATTAAAACAAATGTCATTGATACTATTTCCTTGTTACTTGTAAAGCCAAATTAATTTGCTTCACTAAATTGCTATTTTGCAGGTTGTCAAGGGAGAAAAGATGGTTTATTTTGCTCTCTACCAACTCTTTCTGGTGCTTTGGAAGATGGGTTATGCTGTATTCTGCCCTATTTTCTGCTGCTAAAGTAGAAATCTTCTTAAATTTTACAGGAAGGAAAGCAGGTAATACAGTAAAAAAGGCTTGCTTTTCAACGTTCTTCGTGACTGGTTTGGCATGGGCAGTGAGACAGCACCCGATCTGCTCTTGATGTTGAAAATTTCTGCCTCTGAAAATGTTACTTACAGAACAAATCAATACACATATGTAAAAGGTTCTTACACTATACAGTTATATTCAAAAACACTAAAAGGCTGCTGGATTAAAAAGCATTCTGGAGATACTGATGCTGCAGAAAAACAAAATCCAGAGACCATCTGCTTATAGTTGATTCTAAAGAAATATATTTGCACAAGGTGCAAAACAGAGAAGATAGCACGTAAGTGACACCAAACCCTGCTGCCAAGATCCAAGCTGGAACATGTCACTGTGGGTTCCTTCTTTTCAGTCATGGTACCTGTGAATATATTTTCTTCTTGTGAGCTTAACAGAAATAAATGCCATTTGACTTGTTAGGACTAGTAATCCAGGTAATTTTTATTCGCACTAGATTTCAGATGAAAATGACAGCCCATATAATAAGTTGAAGATACCCTTCTGCTGAACTTGGGAGACTAAAACTATATCTCAAAATCAACACGTTCTGGTTACTTCCCTAAATCCTACTGCCACAAAGGGAACTGAAGTCCTACCAATCATTATCCAAGCTTTAGCAGCTAAACTTATTTATTAATCAAAGTAGCACTGTTGTTAACTATTGGACTACAAAGATTTTAATAAAATTGGAGAAGATTTTAGTACTGTTTAATCTTATTTTTTGCTTCAGTGACAGAAAAAAACATACTGTTTGTTTTGAGGCAACAGTACAAAGGTTTTCTCACAGATTTTTGCTGTTGAAGATGGAATGTGAAAATCTCAGAGGGTTTTTGTTATTTTTTGGTGTCCACTTCTCATGTCATAGTATTTACTGATTAATATCTGCTGCCTGAAGAAGACTAATCTATTCTAGAAGCAGGTCAACCCTTAAGAAATTTAGGAGTATTTATCACTCAAACATGTTATGCCATTCTGCATGTCAGACTTGGACAAGTTAGTGGAACAAATTGTTGCTTGCTCCTGCAATACATCAGTTTTTTTTTTGTGGGCCACAGGCCACTTAACATCAGTTAATATATCTATCAATACTGATGCTTGCACTGTCATTTTTTAGCCTGGAGCTAGATAATGAGGAAAGCATATAATCTAGAAATACCCTTTTGTGCAAAATATTTGTGATGAATTTGTATTACAAGTGAACATGGAGAACTTGTGTCTGCATATATATGCACATATATTGTTCACGTGTATGCATACAATTTTATATGTATACTGATAAAAAAATGATTGTAACATAATCCTCCTCACACTAAGACAGCAAGGCAGTTAGCATGGCTTGCCACTCTACATGACTGCTTTTCTTGTGTAAAACCACAAAAGGCAGAGACTTGAGTCCTGTCGTCAGTTTTCCACATCCATACTAAGCTAAAGCAAAGGGTTAATGAGGCTTTCAGAAATCATGCCACATGCATAGTTAAACATAGTTAAGTACAAGAAGTTGCTCTCTTATAGGAATTGCCTTTGTGAATGCTTTTAACCTCTTAATTACACTCTTGAAAAGACTCCTGTTATTTCAAAGGTTTCAAGAAACAATTCCCAGTGTAAATCAGAAACCAATGCAAGCACCACCTTGAGAACAAAAAATTCCTAGACCATACGAAACAAGAAATTGAATCTGTGCACACCTTTATCTGACAGGCACAACCTTGTTTAAGCAAATAAAAGAATAATAGTTTTCCTCAAAGAGGTCTCTTTTGCTGATGATCATCTTTCAGGTGATAGTAGCTTTTCTGTACAAACCCGTATCAACTCCATCTTGGCCTGCTACACAGCTGTCTAAAGGTTTCTACTGACCACTCCTATTCTCCTTCTCTTTTAATTCTGTCACAAAATATCTGTTCTTTACATAGACTGCACAAATGGTGTTTGGTTTACTTCTTCAAATTCTTCACCCGAGGAAAAAAATATTTGCAATAAAGCCTGAGTGAGACTGTCACTTTGTTTAGAAACTGTGATGAAAATTCAACAGTCTCTTTCAGAGCAACAAAAGAACTCTTGTTTGCTTGGCTTATCGTGTTTTGGTCCAGAATGTGTACAGAGTGATCTGATCTCAGCAAGATTGTTTTTGTTTGTTTAGCAGAAAGAAAATCTAATACAGTCACTAGACCAGCATTTTCTCATGAGTTTTTCAAAGATCAAAGGAAAGAACTGTAATCTCAAAAGTATATGGCTGAGATATTTCAGTCTGTGTCTGGTCAATAAAGAAAAAAAGTACTGACCAAATAACAATTATAAGATAATTAATTCCTAGAGCTGTTTCACCTTTAGAAACCTTAATGAATGCTTTGTATATTAAGGTGGTAGATGTTCAAGATGGACATAAGAACCTGGGAGCTAATGAAATATAAAGTGTGTCTGTGTAGTGGCAAGTTATACACAGATGATGTAATTTTCCTGAAAATCAATTCCTTTAATTAATTCTGTTCTTCAGATTTTGGCTGAATTGAATGTATGCAAAAGATGTTAACCTTTTGGTGGAACTTCTTTATACACAAAAAAAAAAGAAGACCGTGTTCAACACAGTTATTTCTCAACCAATACAACTTAACTCTAACCAGACTGGATAGCTTGGTACAGACACTCACTCTATCCTTGTCATTGTTAAGACTTTTACCAGTGACACTGGTGATCAGTGCACACTGTAGCAACATTTTTTGTGATTGTCTGAACTTCCAGATTTACTTCCACATTGGATATTGGAACTTTCTAGGAACTTTTTAACTTTACTTCAGAGTAATTCTGTGAAAATATTAGGTGGTCAATTAAAGACAAAAGTTTCCTCTGTCCAGAGAACCTGCACACCTATCTTAAATAATCTAAATATTTTATGCTGTGCATCAAAATCAGTACATCCTTTAGAAAATAATTTATTTTTTTTTTAAATTGGATGACAATGAAATTCTGTGGATAATTTGGACACATACTCTATTTATTGTGTCTGGCATTCAGACAGCAAGAGTGGCCTTGTGGTTACAAATTGCTAACTGCAAGTACAGCAGAAGGAACTCATGATACTCAATTGACTCACAAGAATACAGCAGATGAGTTTCAATATAGATAGGTGTCAACTGAGGCACTGAGGGAAAAGCCAACAGAAACGTTACATAACAAACTCGTGAGTAGCTACTAATATGCTAGAGGTCCAGCAGTTGTAATAAGGATGAAAATAAAAGCTCAGTTTTCAGTAAAGGCTAAAATAATTCATCAAAATAAAATTTGGGGGAATTAGCAGGAAAGCGAACAAAAAAGCATTTGTAATTCCACTCTCTAAATCCATGGTGTCCAAAAACTTTAAACATGCTGCGAAGGTCTAATTGCTCCTTGACTAGTCCCAGATCAAATACATGAGAACCGGAAAAAAGTTCAGTGAGAGTGACAAGGATGACCAGAGGAAGGGAAGAGCTCCCAGATGAAAAACAATCCTAACAGCCTACGCCTGAAAAACATGACTCATGGAGATAAAACAGAGGCCTATGAATCTGGCATATATCAATAAGGATCTGCTGTTTTCACTTTCTCCTGAAGCTGCACTTAAGGGACACCAAATGTGTGTTCCAAGTAAATAACAAGAGGTACTTCCCCATGCTACACAAGGCTAGCCAATAGCAGATATCCTGCCACAAAAAAAATCATGAGTGTTACAGTGGCTGAAAAAGCTATTGTACAAAAACATAGAAGAAAATTCTTTAAGAGCTATTAAATTCAAAGAAGCCACAATAGGCTCAGTGAGTCCCTGAGTGAAAATTTCCAGCAGCTGGGACAGTTTACCAAAGGAGTGTTTTATATTCCTTGCCAGACCTTCTAGTTTTCTTGCTGCTGAAGACTGGATATCGGGCTAGGTCAGCTTTTAGCACAACCTGGTACAACCATCCTTACGTTATGGGGCAGAAGCACACAAAAATAATTTCATTCATACCATGAAGCAGCCAATCCTCACTCCTGGTCTAGCAGTTCTGGCAGTTCTGTTAAAACTGAAGCTCATGGACTGAGTCAGCATAGCACAGTCAAGAAGTATAAATATGGAGACCTGCCTGAAGCACAGATTATGATTAAGCATCCTCTAGAACACTTCGTTTCATGAGTTAATATTGTTTTCCATACTGCTTAAAAAGAAATAAAAAAATTACACCAAATGAAAAAAACCAAGGGAGTAATTTGAGATTCTTTTCTTTTCCCTGGTAAAGAATCTCAGCAAGAAACCATGGGAAAAGACCAGTGTTCAAGGGACCATATACTTCTGGACAGACAGAAAGCACTGCAGGGCAAGGCATGTCTTCTCAGACAGTGAACCAGTTTATAACACTGCAAAGAAGATGCCGGTGTCATGAAATTACTGGAATGAAATCAGTCACTTTTGATGTTTAATTGAGTGTACAATTCTGCTGAAGAACAGCTCAAAGAGAGTTAAAAGAAAAAGTTGATTCAGCACAGTATTAAGTGATATTAACAGGTAGTTAATAGGTAATCATATATTCTTGTTCATGCAAGGTTACAAGTTGATTTATCAAGTATACTCACAGAGACTGCAGGCTGCGCAAGTTCTGGAGTGCTTCAGTAGGGACCTGGCGCAGATGGTTATTCTGCAGCATCCTACATTTTGAGTAGCACAAAAAACAAGAATCAACACAGTAAAGATGATTTCTTTCTAGTGAAAATTTTTTTTCCAAGCTTACTTCCTTTGTACTGGTTCTACTGCAAGATTACAAGCAAAGGAAAGATACACAAATACTCTGTTCCCCTGTCCTTGTCAAATGCCAGCTCTTTTCAAAGCAAACAAATACCTGAAGCATATTAGCTTTGTTAACAGCTACACATCAGCTTTGAGAAGGATTTTCAAAGCAGCTGAGAAAGTTAAAAGAACAAATCCGATTTGCTTTCAGTAGGGCCTGAGCTCCTAATTGCCTCCAGTGTTTCTGAAATTGTCATCCTCATGTACTGATTTTGTTTTCCTTCTGAAGTGCTTCAGTTTCTTATTCTGATAAAGCTGAGAAGACTGACTCTTGAAATCTTTCCTCAGGAAAATGCTACTATGGCAATCGGGACTTTTAACATTATGAGGAGTTCATGATTTGGTTTGAATAAAACTTTATCTCTGTATAAACTGCTGAATTTTTCCCAATGAAATCAATTTTCTCAAACAGAAGGTTGCTAGCCATGAACTGACAAACCTCTTTTCTGAAATATCACCATTTAGCTTACAGAGACTGAAAAACGACTTTTCATTCTGAAACAATATTTTCCTCCCTTTGAATTCAGTGTCGTTTACACTGCCTGATATCCCTGTTTGAACGGACTCCTACATATATTAAAAGGATTCTATGTGAGTAAAACTGAACTACTACATGCTACCTTCAAAATGAGGCATACATGATGGGACGCTGGAAATGAAATCATTTTTGGCAGGCCTAAATCTCCTTAGGCCAACAAGAGCTACAGCTGGCCAACTTAAGAATAAATAGAGTGGGAAGCTCTTCATACTTCTTCCCCACTTAGGTATTTTTTCAGTAGAGCTTTGTATACTCTTACAGTAGCATCTGGCTTGACTTGATGCTGCCTGGGAGACTGGCGCTAACAGTACAGTTTCTGTGATAGGCAAAGATCCCCTCTAGTATAAACATTGTGAGATGTGGCCTGCTAATAATTTCAGTAACTGTGATGTCCTATTACTCCAAATAATACAGGGTTTTGTCATATTTTTTATAATTTACCTCAGTAATTACATGGCAAAAACCAAGATATGAAATACAAACTGGATTTTATTTTCATGGTGTTCTACAATAATGTTTTTTTTTCCCTGGCTCTCAAGAAAAGGTAATTTACCCCCAGTTCTGTGTGAGAATGAAAAGTTCAATCAGATTATTAGACTTGAAATCCCAACTTCTGAGTCACTTAAAGAAACTATTAACTGAACTTATTTTTACCCTTGATATTATACAGAGACATCTACTTGATGAGCAAGCTGTTTTTAGAATGTCATTAATGTTTTCCAACCTTTTTGTTTAGGGTATTTTCTATATGAAAAAACAAAGATTTAATGATGTTCATATGTATCTTCACTTCAATTGAATTGTTCAAAATGAGCTGATCAAAATATGTAATTTACTTGATCAAAACTTCACTGGTTAATTAGTTCCCTGGAGCATTTAGGAAATCAGAAATATATCAAACAACACACAGTTTACTTACAGCACTTTAAGACTGAAAAGGCCAGCAAATGCTCCCTTAGGAATGTATGTCAAGCCATTTCCTGCAAGACGTCTGCAAAGTTTGAAAAAGGAAAAGAAAAAGAGTGAATACTTTTTCTCTTCATGTGGAATTAATTTGGTTGTTAAAAAGTGCAACACAGCTATGTTTGAGTGACTGATGCCAGAGGCAGTAGTTTAAGAGCCTTGTTTTGTCATTAATACACTTTTAAAAGCAAAAAAAAAGAGAAGTCCTTAACTGTACAGTTGATTTACTGACAGCTGGACTGCAGAGAAAAAATGCAATTTCACTGCAGATTGAGTTTATAGTTTAGAATGCACACTGAATTCTTCATATTGTTCTTTTTAAAGATTACAGCAATCTCAGCAACTAAAATACATATGTACTGACAACAATTAGCATTATTGGGTTTACAGGCATCCACTTTTGGAACTGTGCATGTATGATGTTTGGTAACATTTAACTAATTTGCGCTGAAATATATCCGCATAGTCCATTTTAAAATGACTACACAGAAAACTGCTGCACTGGTGGAATCATAGTTTTTTCCTGTGAACAGATAAGATTCATAAGGTTGGCGTAAAATGTATTTGCTAAAATTTGTAGGGCTTTTTTCCCTACTTCTATTGCATCTTCCTTCCGAGCTGAACATACTTCACAGACCTGGGTGAGTACAATGAATACCTCTGTAAAGCCTGTTACTCTGACAAAGAGTGCATTCTGTAAGGTTTGTGCCTAGGAAAGAGATTTTGTATTTGATTTGAAATAAAAGCACATTATTGGAACATAATGGCACAGCGGAACTCCAGAGAATCTTGCATTTAGCCTACTGACATCCCAGTTTAGGGTGAATGTGCTATGATACCTGCACCCTAGCTGGGAAACTGACTGCTAGGGGTCAGAGTCACAGTAAAGTTACTTAGTGTCACTAGAGATACAGTGTCAGCTGGCAGCTGGCAGCAAATGTGGGTTGGTATGATGCAACCCTCTTTGCGAGTAAATTAAGCCATGCAGAATTGATACTTCCCATCAGTTAAGACACTGCACACAGAAGCTGCAGACAGTTACCATAGCCCAGCTGATGTCGTAAGAGCTGACATCTGATTTGTCCTCTGGCCCCTTAGGAAAGACCACAGGACTAGATCCAGAAAATGCCTTAGGTACCAAGCTGCCAGAGAAGAACCTACAGCACTGAAGAAGGCACGAGAGTTGCCAATACTGTTTGTGAAAGCGGCCACCTGCTAATGACCACAGTCCCAAAGATCCAGCAGTGACTGGCCCTTAAACATCTTTCTTTGGAGTTTAGTTGCCCCAGGCTAAGCACAGGGTCCTAAGCATACCTTTTCTTTAGACACCTCTTTCATATAGAAAATAAAAGTAAAAAATAGAGCCATAAAGAAACCAAACATGATTCCAGATCCCAACTCCAAAGACTTTTCAGGCCATTTTCAAATATGGAGAAGGCTCTTCAGGTACACACACCTGCTGGGTGATGTGACCTGTAACTCTGAGCAAGTGGCTCTTCTTCTCTCTGTTCAATTGTTGTAATTGTGCCCTGCAGAGGCACTTGACTTCAGACAGAGCTGCTAAACTTGCCTCATATTTTGGAGTGAACTGCAGTCTGATGTTGAGACACCTGAGAACTGGGCATGTGCACCTGAATTCCTGCAGGCAAATGAGTGAAACAAACCTGGCTCACTCTCGCTCCAAGGTGAGAAACTCACAGGCTGAGCTTGTATTTGTCTGAGGGGCTTCTCCAGCCTTAGCTTTCACTCTGAGTGAAAATCACAATGACTTTTGGATTGTTGCTGGATCAAGCAGGTGTGTGTTGGTTATGCACACCAGACTGAGTCCCTGAAAGTAAATGCCATTTGTGGGTCACTGACTAGCAGAGGGTCAGGACCTATCTAAGCTGATCTGAGCTTACGGTAAGAGGTTTTTGGAAAGACCCATGACTGTTGCATCCCCACAGCACCCTTTTTTGCTCTCTTATTTTAATTACACAACTACACATGAGTCTGGACATGAGCGTGGCATGAACCAGAAAGTGAGAAGTCTGCAAAACTTTACTGGAAAAAGGCGGGTACAGGTACTGAGGTTTTCACTTACAGGTATAAGTTACTGCTTTGTGTGTCATTCAGAAAGCTTGATAAAGAGCAGAGAACTAAGCTCACACATCAAAAGACATAATAAGCTGGTGCTCTTTCAGGCCACCAGCTGTTCTTAAGAGTGGCTGTGTTGTGGCAATTTTCATAATTGTCACCATGCAAACTGCCTAACACACCACATGTTCATACTGCCTGTTTGAACTGGAATGCTCTTCATAAAATGGGCTAGCTGAGAAAATCAGACCTGTTTAAGAGCTCCTGGAGAAGGGTTTTGGCAATTACTAAGGACACTCCTCCCTGCTGCAAAGACAGGACTGTAGTAATTTAATTGGGACACTATGCAGCTTTCAAGTTTTGTTTCAATATGTAATACTCATTTTTCCCAGGTTCAGAGCATCATTGTGGCTTTCTGTGGTAAGCCTTAATGTTTGGCATTTTTTGAGAATAGAGTGTCATAATTTTAAGACATTTTTGTTGTACCTGCAATCTGTATCTAACATAAAGAAATACCTAAGCACAGAGACACATCTATACATATACATGCTACACATCTCGCTGACACTGAAGATGGTTTCAGTGAGACTGTACTGCAGTGAGCTGTCTTTGAGCTAGTCTCTGATGGCTAAAACTTGTCCATGTAATTTTTTTCCCTGTTTCCTTTTCTGGCTAGGTTTTCTGTCAAAGTGATTTTAGGAGAGATTTGCCAGATTAAACTACTGTCATTCTGACTGTAAGGTCCATTTTGATCATCTGGCCACACATAATATACCACCCTAAAAGCCTGACACCTCTGCATGGCTCCAGCTTCAACACCTTTTAGAGGAATATTCAAAGCTGACGGTTAGCTGTAAGCAAGGGATGCTGAACCATGTTTCTGAGCTGTTCTAAGTGACACACCAGTACTGTTAAACTGAGATGTATTTTCTTCTCTTTTCTTGTTTTGTTTCAGATTCCAACCCTTGTTTTATATTCTGCTTCTTTTCCTTTTAGATCACAACTTCCCGATTATTAAATACGCCTTGTACAAACACTTCAGAGAGGTGGAACCACAAGTTCATCTTTTTGGTAGATGCGTCTTCTGCATTTACTCCTTATGAGATTTTCAAATCTCAGGTCATTCTTGAAATTCTGCTTTGAATACTTTTCTGTTTGGAAAGGCTCTTGCTAATTTTGCAGCCAATGATTAATACTATTTTATATCATATTCCTCTTCTTATGCAGCAGCACATCATGCTCATCAGATACAGCCCCACAAATTTCAGCAGAGGGCTGCATCAAATATATCATAAATGCCAAAATACACGTATGTTCACGTAGTACTCACACCAAGTAAACTGGCAACATCAGAAAAGGTAGACTTCTGGCAACAACTGGTTTTTATGTAATGATGTTGCCGGCCCTTCAGTTAACATATTAAATTCTTTCTCATAATGCCCTTTTTGTGAGTTTCTGTGGGATTGACTTCAGGCAAACCACGTATCTAGTCCCAGGACACTCTGTGAGACCACTTCTAAACGCTGGCATAACAGCAGCATCTTCCCAGGCCTTTAGAATTCCCCAGCATTGTGGTATTTGGTAAAAGTCAGCACGAATGAGTCACTGGGATTGTTGGCTAATTCTTTCAATATTCTTGGATGAAAGTTAACACATCAGTTATTTAAGGCATGCTGTAAAGCACATTAAGTTTGGTTTATTTATTCCTGACCATTTTTAATGCCTTCTTGTGGTTTCTCCATGCTACTACTGTGTTCTACTCAAAGTCTTGGCATAAGGGAATGTTAATCCCCTTGTTGACACTACAGTACCTGTCAAGTATCTATCAGGGTTTACTCTCCTCCGCTTCAAAGATTTTGTTTTCCATTACCCTCTATTTAAGAAAAACTGCCCAGTATTTTACTGAACTTCATGCGGACTTCGTGTAGCGGTTTTAGTCTGGATGGGTAAATATTGCTTTCCTCAGACAGATAAAGGTAAATAGACTATCTCTCTCTGTAGATCAGCATTTGCTTAATCATTTCTGAGGGCAGGAATGAACTAGCTTGTTTATAGTGCTTACGTTACCAAATGGTTGGCTTTTATTGTTTGATCAACTTCAGTTTTTCAAGGTTATTTATTTCCAGCATTTCTGGCTATTTTAGAAGTATCTCATAAAGTACATTTAGGCTCAAATGCATCATATTTCTTTAATGAAAAAGTAATCAAAGTACACAGCACCATTGATTTTGGATAGTATCTTTTGAGCTCTATTATTTTAGAATCAGATTTTACTTATGCTGCTCCATATAATCTTGCAGATTAATGGAGGCTTGAAAAGTTTACAGAGAAGTGTCATCACATGCTTCCCTCAGTATTCACTTACTTGCCACCAGTCAAGAGACTAGGACACTTTTGGCTTAAACATAAGCTAAGTTTTTATACTACTGCATGTTTCTTTCTAAAAGCCGTAAAATGAATGAGCTGAGAGAAAAGCATGCTGCCTCCATCCTTTCAAATGGAAGCAATTTATAAAGATGGTCAGATCTAAGAAAAGGTGTGTCTTGGCTCTCCTTTGAGTGTTGCCCATCTGTTTATGGCTACATACTTTTTAGTAAAGGCAGTGCAGCAAGGCAAGGTGGTGGAGCTGCTCTTCATGTGACAGAGCAAGTGGAATATATCAAGCTCTGCCTAGGAGTGGATGAAGAATGAGTTGAGAGTTTATGGGTAAGAATTAAGGGGCAGGCTAACGTGTCTGACACTGTTGTGAGTGTTTACTACACCCTGATCAGAAGGAGGAAGTCGATGAGGCCTTCTATGGACAGCTGGAAGTAGCCTCAATATCGCAGGCCCTGGATCTTGTGGAGGCTATGAAGATGATTAAGGAACTCGACCATCTGTCTTACGAGAAAGGGCTAAGAGAGCTGTGCTGGTTTAGCATGATGAAGAGACAAACTGAGAGGGGATCTTATCAATGCATATGAGTACCTTAAGGGTAGGTGTCAAGAAGACAGCACCAGACTCTTTTTGTAGGTGCCCAGCGACAGGGTAAGGGGCAACAGCTACAAACTGGAACACAGAAAGTTTCATCTGAATATGACGAGGAACTTTCTTACTTTGAGGATGACAGAGCACTGGAACAGGCTACCCACAGAGGCTGTGGAGTTTCTTTCTCTTGAGATATTCAAAACCCACCTGGATACAATCTTGTGCAACCTACTTCAGGTGAACCTGCTTTAGCAGGGGTGTTGGACTAGCTGATCTCCAGAGGACCCTTCCAACCCAAAACATCCTGTGACACTGTGATTCTGTGTTTATCCTTTGGGTGTATTCTGACCTCTCCTGCAGTGCAGTAGTTCTGAGAAATTGTGGTCAACAAATCAGAAGAACATTCCCATAGACAACACAACTGAGACACCCACTGAAAGCTCTGAAAATGATCAGAAAGTTTTGCTTTACTTTGATTATGTCTGAAAAGAAAACCTTCATTCCTCAGAGAAAAGCAAATAAATATGAAGTTGTGACTGAGCACAGTCAACTATTTCCTTTACATTTTTAATACAACAATTTTTCTTCACCAACTCAAAACTGCTTTGTGTGTGTATTTTTTTCTGCATCAGGACAAGCCTTGCCTTGTACCAAGCATCCCCTCATTACCTGCTGGAATGAAAGGTGAACTTGCAACACTAAAAAGTCTTCTCTCTACAGCTAAAAAACTGCAGCATTTAATAAAGAAAGCACCTCTCCACTACCTGTGGAAAGAACCTGCAGTAGATCTATCCCAGCTACTCCTCACTATCTGCAGCGAGCAGTGACTGTACTACACAGGTAGTGGCTCCTTTCCTTCTTTGCTTGAGTAAGATCCAGTAAATGCTGAATAAGCATCTGTAAAATGTATTTCAAAATCTGGCAGCATCAAAACTATAGGAAGGACATGAAAGGAAGATAATAGTCTCCTTGGGAAAAACGTATGTTTATATTCATTAATATTCACGCCATGTTCTAACAGGATTAGCACAATGGAATTTTCTGGAACAAGTTGCTGATTAAATCTTGCAAGATGCTGTAATGTAGGAGAATAGATGACACTCTGGATCTTGTCATGGCTCAACATATGACGGGAATAAGAAGTGTGCAAGGAGTCAAGCTCCGCTATTGAGAAGTGGAAATCCAGTGAAATCTGTTGTAATTCTATTTCAGAACAGATACAGTTAAGTAGAATTTCATTACACTCAAAATTATGGTTAATATATTGGGCTCATTATTATGCCAGTAAACTATAACAGCAATATGAGAGTGACTCAGTGTTTCTAGGCTAGTGACAGTGCATGCCCTTTAATACAGATTAGGTTGTATACCATTGCATCACTTACGTTGCATTATATTTGATCAGTCCAAATGTATCCTATACAGAACGTAACTGTAAGTGCAACATGAAATCATCCTTAAACAGCACAAAGATACTGAGGGATTTCTACAAAAATAATTCCCTGAACTACTATCTTGCCTCGATGTCCCTTTGACTCCGCATTTTATTTCTGCTCACTCACTAGTTTGCTGATTTTTTTTAAGGAATGAGAGCAAAGACTGCACATGCTAAGGAAATGCTATCATAAGTTTGGATATGCATATATATATATGCAGGTTTAAAGATGAGTAGGTTAACATCAATGCCACAACTCAGTCAGTTTTATATTTGCCTATTTTCTTGGAAAACAGATGCTTTATTCTTCATTTTCTACATTATATACTGCAACTAACAAACTCTCCAGACAGATAACTGAGAAGGAATTACACAGAAGAACCTAGAAACTGGTGAAAAATCTTTGGATTTGTGAACAGAAATTGAAAGTACAGAAGGCCTGAGATAGTGAAAAACCCCAACAGCAGGGACAGTTCTGCTGCTACTAACCTTCCTGAATTTGGTGCTGAACCAGTAGTGTGCCATGTAGAAAATTCCATTAAAATTCATGTAATCATAGATTGTGTCTTTTATACTTCAGGTACAGATAAGTAATTCTCTTTCGTAATTTGAAACTTCTTTCTTAAAAGCCTGAGCTACCTTTCCAACTGCCATAATTGTTCTTAATAACTGATAAAGATCCGTGGTGAAATCTTAGTCTCATTGATGTCTGTGAAAATATTTGTGCTGACACAAGTAGAAATAGGGCTTTCATTTGCATCCTACCTCAACTCTTCTTGTCTTACCTTCTTTTCTCTGAGGCATTGTACCAATAGCACTACTACCAATCCTAAAACTATTATCTCAATTTCTAATAAAGGAAATGGCTGTTTGAGGAGGAACAACATGGAAGTATAGCAGGAAAACATAAATTTACAAATCTCTTTCTAAAACAACTTATGGATATAAAATCACCTCTGTTCAAGGAAGAATTACCAGTCTTGAAACTTTAGCTCAACTTTCTTTCCTGTCAAGCTTAATCAAAGATACACAAGCACACAGCTACACATATATTTAGTCCAGCTATATAAATATATAGCTGATACATAATTTATGTATTTCTATGACCATAATTTTCTTCAGCTTACATATACATCTATAAATAGGCTACACAAAATGTTCTTGCATATCAGAAAAGCTTTGACAATGCGGATACTCACAAAGCACTTTTCCAAAGTCAACTAAAATTCAGAGACAAGAGTTTAATGTGATACTTACTAGCAATTATTCTTGAGCCAGTGCAATATAAATGAATGAATGGGTGGTTAATTACTGTTTAATTATTAGCTAACTGATGGATCATATCAATATATATTTCAAAATGTTTTTTTAGGAATTACTTTATTAGACTAGGAATTTAAATATTATTCTGTATTTTAATTATCTTTTTCTATTTCAATCTGTCATGTTAATTAAAACTGTAATCATTATAATAATATATAAAGAAATGTGGGTCAAATGATATATTAATAACTCTGATGCTCAGAGAGATCAAAGAAGAAAATGTAAAGATATTATCCTTTCTTTAAAAAAGGGGAGAGGAGTGTGCAAGTCGTAATTGTGCTGTATATTATATTTATCGCTACTTACAGTTTAGTTGGAAATTAAAATATAACACACAGTGATCTTGCTTTAGGGCCTAATTGCCTTTTAAAATGCATGTGCCAAATTCTCATAGGGTGTAAACTGAAATAACTTCAACTGACCTCAAGCAGTTGGAATGAAATCAGTGTGCATTTGATCTTCAGCTGGCTTTGATAGAACAGATCACAGATTTTTGTCAGTTAAGGATATGATCTAAAATGTACTATTTCTTTCTCTACCTATAAAAGGCAGAGACTCTTTCTGCACATGGCATGAGTGTGATCCAGTAACTGCTAAAGCAAATTGATCTCTCCTTTGGTGAAGCTGTCCATAGCCAGCACTGAGAACACCCCATTTTGTTCTCAGCATTACAGAAGGCAGTATCCTTTTATAGGGCTCCAACAGGCCCTTCTGCTACACATGCATCCAGATACCTGCCTCCTGACTGCAGCAAGGCTGACTCTCAGGAAGTTCTCCAACACTGGCCAGGAGATCCCACTCTGATTCCCAGCAGTGCATACCAAGGATACAACCAATAAGAGACATACCTTTACTCCTGTGTTTAAAGAATGTTGTCACCAAATCACTACTCCCAGAAAAATCTGACATTTGCTAGAATTCCTTTCTCAGTGTTTAAATGTTGCAGCAAGATGAAGCAACAAATGCTGGATTGTACACATTACATCTCCTAGGCTGGGTCTTCCAAGCATCATTTATGCTTCTGATGCTGGGTTTGGTTTTATCCCAGAAGTGGCAGTAAAGGGTAAGTAAGAACCTTCCCGGTTCTTACCAGAAAGAGTAAGAACTAAAAATAATAATAACAGGCCAGCTCAAGTGCACTGCAGTACAACACATCTTGATCAAACTGTCAATAATGAAAAATGTGACAGCTGTTTTGTCATTCTTGTGTGATATGCAAAGGACATAAATTGTGCAGATAGCAAGTTTCAAGGTTACTGCTCTTATTCTGAGTGGTACAATGAAGCAGTATCAAAGAAGAATGGGAGAAATTACTGCCACTCCTGTTCGGAAATCCATAAAACAACTTAAAGAGAAGTTGTTGGGTTTATGTGCTTGTGAACCTACTAGATAGAAATGTGATACTGGTTGAATTCATTACCCATAATCCTAAGCAAGTGGAAAATTGAACAATGTAGGAATCAGAAGTGCTCACTGCCCTGAGATCATGCTGTCTACAAATAGGCTGAACTTCCACTGACAAAAAAGGATATTATTTCTGTGTACTTGCTACTGCTGCGCACATACAGTTGTAAGACTTAAATTAAAATCCTGCCTCAGGATCTACAGATATATAGCACATTTAATAAAGCACTGTTTCGCCTTAGTTTAATTAAGTATAATGTCACTATCTGATTGATCATGAAACAAAAAAAAAACTTCTTCCTTTGACATTCTAAACTAGTTCATAATGAATATTGCTGGATTATTTATTACAAGTTCCAGAAAGTGCTTACAAGCTACAAGCCAAAAATAAACTTCAACACAAGCTCAGTAAGAGCAACACAGCAGCACTGACAAGCCTTCTTGGATATCAACCTAGAACATTTACAGTTTCTGCTTGCCTTCTCATTCTTAATAAGGCAGCAAAAAGGGCAGTTTGGAAGGTGTCAGGCTCACACATCCACATGGGAGAGTTCTTTGTTGTTACTTGCTTTGGTGGCAAAGAGGAACAGCAACAAAGCCAGTGACAGTTCCTTGTTTTGTTAATGTACAGGTTACAAGTTTTTATCTTGTAAAATAGAAATCTTCTATGTTTGGGTTTATTCTTTTCTAGCAAACCTAACTGTGTATGTAAAAACTAGGGGAGAAAACTACCTTAATTGCTTCCAACTGATTAAATAGACAAACATTTTCTCACTGTTTTTATGGACATATGGTTAATTTCAAGATGACCGGTGCATTTCCCTCTGTCTGGACTTTGAGTGCCTTCCTGGGTGTATTGAAGCAAAACTGAGGAGTCACAGCCCTGAGATATCAACGAAGTCTGTCTTACAGCAACAGAACTGACAATGTACCATAGGCCCCTTGCCTGGCAGGTACCTCACACTGACAAACACCAAGTGTGGCATAGTCTGAACAGACCATCTCTACATGTATGAGGAGAAGAAATCAAATTCACCATTTAGGCGAAGAAATCAAATTCACAACTTACTTGTTAGATTGTGTCCAGCTCTGAAATTCCCTGTGGGGCTGTAAGTCATTTAGCAGTGAAAAGTTCTTGAAACTTTAGCTGACAGAAGTGGCCCAGGCAAATTTCCACTAAAACCTGCTGTGCAAGCACTGTAAAAGGGTATTAAAGTGACATAGGAAGGAAGCATGTGCGGATAGTCTGAGACACTACATGATACTCTATTTTTACTTTTGTTGTGCAAGTCAGTTGCAGGTATTTTTACTTTTTTGCCTTGGAGGTTTTTAAACCTATGCAGATTAACCTATGGGAAAGATTTTAGTTATCAAGCATCCTGTCTAAAGGTTGTTGAAGTACTTTACAATATTTCCTGACTTTCTCCAAAAGGTTTTAGATCATGGCTGCAGTACTTTCACATTTTCTACTAGCTTACGTAACAGTAAAAAGTACAGTCAGTTTTCAGTGCTAGCTATAATGTGTCTGCACCAGCACAAAAATAAAGACTGTACAAGACCCCAGGAGCTAATGCTCTTGGTTTTCAAAGACATAAATGATCACAGCTCAGCCCTACTGCTCGAAGTTAGTGGGGAAAAGAACACTTAATTCCCATCAACAGCTTTGAAAACTTCTTTGTAAGAAGAAAGAGTAAGCAGAGAGAGAAGTAAAGGGAAAACAGTAAATAAGAACAGATGGTAATGGATTATGCCTGGCAATTTAGGACTTCATTTTCATGTATACAGTGGCCTTTTGATCACTTCTGTGGTGTAAAAGGTTTTCCACACAAATCATGGTAAGATTCACATGATATGTCTGGTGCATATTGTATCTGTAATTCTGCACTTCAGTATTGTAGTAAGATGCACTTTTAAAGACACTTATGCCTAGGTAACTGCTATAATAATACCATGATCAATCTAAAAAATGTTGCGTATACATTTAATTGCCTTCAAGGTTCTTTTAAGAAATAACATGGGTGTCAGTAAAGTTTCTTGCACCTGTATGTAGGTTACAGCTGAAGGTGGCTTCATTGCTTGCTTTTGTGAAGTGGAAGTTATTTGGAACTGGTTTACTCTGTAGGTAAAATAATTGTAAGAAAAGAGTCCTTTGTTGCTGTTTTACTAAAATGTCTATTTAAGTTGCTGAAAAATAGCAAAGTACTAAAAATCACTTGGAGTTTTCCTTATCTGTAGAATTTTTCCTTGTTTAAAATGAAAACTAAACCCTTATATACCTGCATGTGTGGGGGTGTGTGCATATATTTATGCATATGCACAAGCATGTATGTGTAGAAATATATCTAGTTGGAGATAGCTGCAATTTGGTCTGACTCAAAGTTTCAAATTATTATTGGCTTTCTTCCTCGCTCCTCATAAAGACATTAATTTAGAAAATAAAACAGTTTCAGGCACTGCTTTGAAGTGTTACTAATCACAAAATGATATGTCTACACTCATACGTAGCTGCCTCTTAAAAGCTTAGAATTCCCACCCTGGGTAATTCCTTACACTTTTTTAAAAAAACCTTTTTTTCATGGATTACTCTAATTTACTGATCTACTAATACAGCCATTCTACACATATTGTAGAATGACATGCATTCACAAATCATCCATATGAGACTGAGTCTTGGACTCAGTCATACTGATAAATATCTGCACTTATTTTGAATTTATAATGAAGAATTTGACTTAATGGTGTTGTACAAGTTCATGCAGAGCAACTTGCTGATAATCAAGCAGCTGAAGCGTATTTCTTTCTTGGTGGGAGTTCCATCATATGCACTTTAAGAGAAAATGAGGCCTGAAAGGCCCATCATTTTCTCAAATAAAAGATCTTGCTCCAAAGTAAACATTTTAGGAGCTAGAACAGTTCAGTATTCAAAGTACCATGAGGTTTTCCAAAGTTTTTACAGGAACTTGCACCTCAAAAATACAGCATAGTTTCAGTATGTTGCACTCCAGAGATCAAAGCCTTTGGTTAAGGATAAATACAAAGCATGATCATCAGGATTACAAGAATGCTGCTTGCAAAGGTATCTGACCTTGCCTGGAAGAGTGGATCAGATTCAGCCTAAAAGATCAGAAATGGCTGAACCTGGCTTATACATCCTTGCTTTAGGGTCAAAACAACTGGCTTAACTGTCATTTAACTGTCAAAATAACTGTCGTTTACCCCAGTTATTTTGGGGTAATGACTTATCATTATTGCCAAACCAAGCATCTAGGACGTAAGATCTAAGCTAAAACTCAGTGGGATCAATTGTTAAGTTTTTATCAGGTTTCCGAACCAGATCTCCAGTAAAAGGACTAATAACTCTTTTTTCAGAACTAAAAAACCCTAAAAAAAAAAAAAAGGCATTTTAAGCTCCCAGTGCAGTTATATTTTAAAAAGCACTTAGACATTTCTAAGATGCATTTTAATTTCATGGAAACATTGCTTTGGTATAAAGATCTCGTAAAATCTTAGTCTTCAATGTCTGCAGTATGGGCCAAGTTATCTTTTACAATAGGTGCCTTTAACTAAGCCACATAACCAAAACACAGAATTTTTGGAGAGAGTCCAGAGGAGGGCCAGGAAGATGATCAGAGGGATGGAGCGCCTCTCCTATGAAGACAGGCTGAGTTGGGTTGTTCAGCCTGGAAAGAGAAGGCTCCAGAGAGACCTTTTAGCAACCTTCCAGCAGCTAAAGGGGGCCTACGAGAAAGCTGGAGAAGGACTTCTTACAAGGGAATGCAGGGACAGGACAAGGGGGAATGGCTTTAAACTGAAAGAGGGGAGATTTAGACAAGGTATTAGGAAGAAATTCTTCACTGTGAGGGTGGTGAGGCACTGGCAACAGGTTGCCCAGAAGTTGTGGCTGCCCCATCCCTGACAGTGTCCGAGGCCAGGATGGATGGGACTTTCAGAAACCTGATGTAATGGAGGGTGTCCCTGCCCATAGCAGGGGGTTGCAACTGGATGATCTTAAGATCCCTTCCAACCCAAACCATTCTGTAGTCCTATTAATTCCCAGATAAACTAGGAATAAAAATTATGTGGCAAAATAATTTTCATGTGTACAATCGCTGCTCAGAAATTAACAGAAGGGAGCACAGGAACTAGAAATGGCTGTTACCCCCTCCTTAAAAATTCAATACCCAGTTGTCTTTCCATTGTCTATACCTTTTTCTATGCAATACTAGACTGAAATGCATTACATGCCTCTGAACACCAAAGAATCCCTCAGCACAATGAGTTTGAATCAGCATCAAGGGAACCAGTTGCCTCACGTCTTCAAAGGCTTAATTTTCCTATGCTTATTTGAAAAGTGAATACAAACTGGAAGGGTTTCACAAAACAGCATCACAACTAATGAGAAATGGAAATTATTGGCTTGTGTGAAGTGAATGAAGGAGCTGACTGCATATATGTAAAACACAACATAGTGCATAAATAAATATTTTTTTGGTACTATCAGTAATGAAGGAATGGAATTACTTAAATTGGAAGAGGGTTATAAGGATAGCAGTTTAATATTTATGGTGGAAAATGTAAGCCCAAACCAAGAATAAGGTAAGAACACTACCAAAGGTCTTGATCAGTAAGATGAAGTCAACTGCTCAACAGTTTCTCAAACAGCAACGTAAGTCTTACTTACTTGGGTCATCTAACTTTAGGCTGTAAAATGAAGAGTGATGGTAACTCAGCTTAATGTATTAGAATTTCCTTCCAGGAAAAGCTGAAACTTTTGTTTTTGTTTTCTTTTGTTTTTTTTCTTTAATGGCTGGAGAGAAATCTTTCTTTGGAAGTTTTTAGTAGGGTTATTACAGTTGACAAGATATGAGACAAGCAAACATGAACATGATGCAAAAATCCATACGCAAGGTCTTTGTGGCATAATTCATTTCATAAGCACTTGATACTGTTAGTACTTGTGTGTGATGTTATGTTATGTTATGTCCATAACATCCACAGAGCAGCCCTGGGGAGAAGGATTTGGGGGGGTTGGTTGATGAGAAAATGAACATGAGCTGGCTTCAGTGTGCACTCGCAGCCCAGAAAGCCAACCATATCCTGGGGGCTGCATCAAAAGGAGCGTGATCCTGACCCTCTACTCTGCTCCCATGAGAGCTCGCTTGGAGTACTGTGTGCAGTTCTGGTGTCCCCAACATAAGAAGGACATGGAACTGTTGGAACAAGTCCAGAGGAGGGCCATGAAGATGACCAGGGGGCTGGAGCACCTCCTGTATGAAGATAGGCTGAGAAAGTTGGGGCTGTTCAGCCTGCAGAAGAGAAGGCTGTGTGGAGACCTCATAGCAGCCTTTCAGTATCTGAAGGGGGACTACAGGGATGCTGGGGAGGGACTCTTCATTAGGGACTGTAGTGATAGGACAAGGGGTAATGGGTTCAAACTTAAAC
>WYDI02016167.1:0-10773 GCA_009867235.2 Psittacus erithacus | reverse complement strand
GAATACCTCTTTGGCCAGCTTGGGTCAGGTGTCCTGCCCCTGCTTCCTCCTGGCTTCCCCTCCTCCCAGGGCAGAGCGTGAGGCTCAGAAAGTTCTTCATAAGTGTAAACATTCTAAGCAGTAGCTACAAACATTGGTATTATCAGTACTGTTCCCAGATCGAAAGTTAGAAACACAGTGCTGCACCAGCTACTAAGAAGGATTAAAAATGACTGCTACTGCTGAACCCAGGACAACTGAGCATGAATATCCCTTCCCAAAATCTAAACTTTAGTTGATGCTTAAATGGCAGAAGCTGGAACTTCTTGAGAGTTGTAGACTATCCAGTTCATGCTCTTCTAAGTATCATTGATTTAGTGAATACAGGTGTTTGCACTTGACAACATTCAACTACAGCTGATGGCCAAAACTGCTGTTTCTCAAAAAATCTTTCCAACTGTAATGACAGTGACCTAAGCAAAGAAAAACTTCCTTAGCTGGATTGATCAGTAGTAGCCAGCTGAAGATCACCCTCTCCCTTTGTATAATACAGTATAATATTGAATCAGATGCTAGAAACTGACATTTGCATACAATCCCATATATTTGCTTTTAATTTTGCAGAAGTTGCTAACTAAGTTCACAGTTAACACAGAGTCAAATTTTGCATTTAATGCAGGAATTCACCCATTTTTGTTATGGATGAGGGAAGAAGAAGAAACATAACTTTCACAATTATGACATTTATTCTGCATTTTATGAAATGCAGCTAGTAAAGCAAAGAGCGAATAAAAGGTGGGAGATACTGGGTTGTTTTTTTTTTTTTCCTAAGGCCAATGAAAAGGAAGAAGTTGACAGTGATGAAACACAGACAGAGAAAAGTGGAGACGACCTGAGGCTTGGTATAATTAGAATGAGAAGGTGAAAAGGCAAAAGAATATCCATTGCTTCTGCAGGGTTATCTGGCACAAACCATTACTGTGAACAGTTTGGCCTAACTAAGGTAACAAGTTATGAGACTTAGATGAAGCTGAAGAAAATAATGGAGTTCCACAGAGATTTGACATGGTGATGCAGCAGAAAATGGGTAAGTAACCCAAGGCTGAGAAGTAATCGCTAGAGGAGAGAAACAGAAGGATACTCTGGTTTACATGGGTTACTTCTGGAAGAATGTAAGGACAGAAGAAAGAGATGAAGAAAGCTACCAGAGGAAAGATAATGCTGAAGAGAAGACTGGCTTCACTAAAGACAAACAGAAAATGAGAACTACAAAGCAGGTCTTCCCAAAAGAAGGTTGATAAGAAACAGCAAAAATAGGCAAGGGATGAAACAGAAGGTGGCATACAGATGATATACAGAAAATCATGAGAAAGAGGGCCAAATACAGAATGATGTGCAAACATGCAGAGGAGGAATTTCATGTGAACAGCAGAAGAAGCAGGTTTACATGACTTCTTGGGAGAAATTGATGGGTCATCCCTAAAGCAGACTCAGCGAATAGGAGAGTGGCTGTCTGCCAGGATGAAAAATGTGGGCATGTCTCTGGAAACAATCATCACAGGAGTGGAGGAGAAAGCTCTGGGATTCATGATACTACCAGATTTCTAGTGGGATGACTCAAATACATTTATGCATAGCTGGACAGGACTAGGATAGACATAGGGGCCTCAGTTTCCAGCATAATTCTAGTCCCAAGAGACAAAAAAAAAAAAAAAAAAAAAAAAATTAAGAAAAAGAGTATTCAGAGAAAGAAAAAATACCACAAATCCCTAAGAATGAATGCTACTTCCTGGAACAAATTTTCTGACTTCCTTCTGTTTCTCCTTTATTCAGAGACAAAAAACTTGAACTCCTTGTTCTAATAAAAAAAAAAAGGTCTCAAAGAGTATAACTTACTGAAGACATACTCTTTTGCCACCAGCAGCTCTCAGGATTCCACCCACCAGCTGAACATATGGGTTGAAACAGGGACAGCAAATTAGTGCTACCCAAGAGGACTTCTCAAAAATAGCTTACTGATCCTGGGCAATTCAATCTGATGTATGCTGCCATGAGTGCAATAAAATAAAGGTCTGTGAGTCTACACTTCTTTTTCTGGCCACTGTCTGAAATTAACTTTCCTAAGCTTCAGTTTTAAGAAAGCCATTCTTCTCAAGTATGCTGAATTTTGGTATTGTTTAAAGTAAATAGTTAAATTACCATATTTAAGAATGTTTATTTGAAAAAAAAAAAAAAGAGATATCCATATATGCTTCTATATTATGTTTTCCAAGTTCTTTTTCCATCTTTAGAAAACACATGATCTGTTCTCAAATTCCAGAATAGACTGAGAAAATTAAGATCATGGTTCTGATTAATGTTTCTGATTAATTTCTAAAATGGCTAATGAAAAACCTTATCTTTTTATAAGTTTAATTACTTACCATTTTTAATTACTATTAAATGCCAGTACCAGGCACTGGCATTAAAGCATCTGCTCCAAATTTAACTTAGCTGAGAGGAGTAGAAACTTTTTTTGGAAGCTCAAAGTATTTTTGTCTTAACCTACACAGTGGTAGAAACGGATTGTTTCCAGTGCTGATGGTAAATGAAAAAAGACCACTCATTTATATAAAGGGATTTGTTGTGTGTTGCTGATCTAGAAGTCATCTTCTCAAATAGTCTAACAATCAATACCTTTTGAACCTTTGAAGGCTATTTAGGAAAATATTTTCCCTGCAATAGATCTCAAATTGAAATTCTAATTATTTTAATATATGTTCTTCCAGCATTCACTTCTCCTGACTCTGTTAGCACGGCCCACATTTTGGGAAACCTAGGCTTTCACACAAAAAGGAAAAGCTTTTGTCAAAAGGATAAGTCATGGTCATCTATATTACTGAATACGGATAACAAAATAAAAAGATATGGAATTATTCTTTTGACTATCGTACATATTCATAGACCCTTAGTATTTATTCCACACAAGCACAAGATTGTTACAGTTAATACTATTAGCTTTCCTTTAAATAAGTCAGAAATTCAATGTGGTGAAAACATTCCTCAGAATGACAAGATATGTTTGTGCGTTGTTAATATTATGTATGCAGGGAGAGAGACGGTCCTGGGTTCAGCAGTAGCAGTCATTTTTCTCCTTCTTAGTAACTGGTGCAGTGCTGTGATTTTGAGTTTCATCTTGAGAACAAAGCTGATAACACCAATGTTTTCAGTTGTTGCTCAGTAATGTTTGCTTTGACCAAGGACTTTCTGAGTCTCATGCTCTGCCAAGGAGGAGGGGAAGACAGGAGGAAGCAGAGACAGGACACCTGTCTTAAACTAGCCAAAGAGGTATTCCATACCACAGCACTTTGTGCCCAATATATAAACTGGGGGGAGTTACCCGGAAGGACCTGATTGCTGCTCGGGTTGGACTGGATATCAGACCACAGGTGGTGAGTGGTTGTATTCTCTTCCCTCGTTATTTCCCTTATCATTATTATTATTGGTGGTAGCAGCAGCGGTTTGTGTTATACCTTAGTTACTGGACTGTTCTTATCTCAACCTGCGGGAGTTACATTCTTTCGATTCTCCTTCCCATCCCTCCAGGAGTGGGGCAGGGAGTGAGTGAGTGGCTGCATGGTTCTGAGTTACCAGCTGGGCTTAAACTATGACAGAGACACACACAGAGATTTGCAATCTGAAATGTTAAGCCACAGAGATGGGCATCTGCTACCATGATGTTTTAGATTTTACTAGTTTCAAACAGGAAAGTGACTTACATTGTCATGTAAAAACATCACTTCGGATGTTCCCTCCTCAGCTGTTCCAGCCCATCTGCAGTTGCTGGTTATCAGCATCCAAGGAGATATCTTGCCAAAGCACAGCACCATTGGAAAAGAATTATAATATCCAACTAATCCAAGTATGTACTCCTCCTTGGAGACTGTGTTTTGAAATTTTATTATTTGCTGTTTGTACATGTCAGTCATACTGTTAGAAAATTTTAGTTTTCTGGGGTAAAGAATTAAAGATTTGTAGAATACTTCACAGAGTGTAAACCAAGTCCAAATGCTTATTTGAAATTTTGAACATTTATCAGAATCGTTAATGTAACTTAATTGGGAGACTAATTATTGCAGTATTTTTCCTTTCAGTCCTTTCTGACCTCCGTGTACAGCAATGAATCTCAATAAATAAAAATTTCATTTTTGCTGAGTTGCATTTCATTACCTTAAAATTTAAAAATAAATTCCTTACCGGACAAAAATATATTTACATAGAAGTTTTTGTTATTACATTCTGACTCTACAGCAATTCCTTTCTCATGAAAAAGTATGAAAACTCCTATGATGTTTGAAAAGGCTGCAATATTGGGATATGGTCTCCTAACACCAATGAAGCAGCAGGTATTGGAGATCACTGTAGTCTGCTAGGGGCACCATTCAGAACTAAAACACACAGAAGATTAGAGTGTGTCATGTACAGTCAGAATTTCTTCTCAGCATTACTGTTGACCTATCACTGCTGCAGGTTTCTATAAGATGGTTACACTGCTAACAAATCCCATGCCATTAAAGAAGATGAAACTTTGCTCTCTCTTATGCTTTGCCTTGCTCTCAATAAAATCTAGTGGAAAGACAAAAGTGTTGCCAATGAAACAGCCGTAAATGCAAACAAATAACTCCCTCAGGAGAGATGAATAATTACTAGTGGAGTCCTTAAGGCAATGTCATGGTTTAAGGCCTGCCACATAGCCCACTCACTCACCCCCCCATCTTCCTCCCTCAGCTCCCGGAGGGATGGGGAAGAGAATCGAAAGAATACAATTCCCACAGGTTGAGATAAGAGCAGTCCAGTAACTAAGGTATAACACAAACTGTTGCTGCTACCACCAATAGTAATAATGATAAGGGAAATAACCAGAGAAGAGAATACAACGGCTCACCACCAACCGGTACCCAGCCCCACCTCAGCAGAATTTCCAGCCTTTCCAGGTAACTGCCCCCAGTTACATCCTGGGCATGACGTGCTGTGGTATGAAATATCTCTTTGGCTAGTTTGGGTCAGGTGTCCTCTCTCTGCTTCCCCCCGGCCTCCCATCCTCCCTGGCAGAGCATGAGGCTCAGAAAGTCCTTGGTCAGACTAAACATTACTGAGCAGTAGCTAAAAACATCGGCGTTATCAGCACTGTTCCCAGACCAAAAGTCAAAAACATAGCACTGCACCAGTTACTAAGAAGGAGAAAAATGACTGCTACTGCTGAGCCCAGGACAAGCAAGAAAAGGTTTTTACTTCTATCTTCTAGACAAACCTAGTCTGATTGACTACCTCAATATGGCTAAATAAATTGCTGTAGAGCTCCTTCTTTTCCTTTGTCCTCCTCCTCCACTTTAAAAAGGCTGATCTCAGACATACTATGCACTTGGAGCAATTCCTAGACTGTGCTCCCAAACCACTCCCAGAAGTTGTCAAGGGAAGTCAGTGGTTACCAAAATTATGTCAAGGAATCTCCTAACAGCTAGGCAGTATGGGCAACTGCAATCCAGCACTTGAGAAGATGACTTGGGCCTGCCTGCTAGTATAAAAAGAGCTAGCTTGCCTTGGGTATATCATTTATCAGGGCCTTGGGTATGATGTGCTGTGCAGAAAACTCTCACTTCTAACATTCTTCAGAGGTTTGCCAGAGAGTTTTGTTTCAGCTTCCAGCCAGGATTTCTCCTTTCCTGTACCATGCCAGGGTGCAGAACTCAGCACACGGGTTCACATAAGAGATGAGAAAAACTACTGGAAACAGCTAAGAGTTCGTTTTAGCAGCAACTGTATAGCAACCAATGCAATAGCAAACCGATTATGAATCATATGATATTAATGAAATATTGTAGGAAGATGCTGTTTCCAATATGATCTTATCTGTGGCAGGAATCTTCTAGAAAATGTCAAAAATGTTTAATTAACTAGATGAAAGTATTGAGATGAATCAGCTTAAAGGCAATCAGCTTGAATCAGCTTGAATGTTTCAGAAGGCAATTTTAGCCAAAGGTCATACCCGAGGATTTGCTAGGAATTATGACAAACCTACAGGAAGTAGGAGTAAATGACCTCACATGCAGATATTGCAAGTGAAAATTCTATACTCATTTGAGTTTACACTATAAGGAATTTGCTTGGGAACAGTACAAAGGTATGAAGACTATGAATCCCTACCTAGCATCGCTATACTTACAAAAGACCTTACAGGAAAAAGAACATCTTTTCTAAAGAATAGCTTGCTTCCCCTGGGGGCAGGTGAGTGAGATGCCACAGTGGCTTTACTATGTGTATAAATTGCAAATTTTTGCCTTCATAGCTCTAGTGCTAATTTACAACACCTATGTCTTTCATTTCAGCAAAGCATTCCTTATGCGAACACAGTTTAAAGGTTAACCTTCTCTAGACTACTGTGTTTCCAAAAAAACACCTTTCAGATAAAATTAGATAGTCTGAGTACATTTCCGAAGGTGTCATCCAAACAAAATTCTTTTGGCATTGCCAAGGAGACATGACCTCTTGAAAGCCATGAAGCATATCTGTTTCATTCTCCTTCAAATAAAAGTAAGATATATATTATTTATTTCATATGAAACACTGAAGTATAAGGAACATGTTGCTCTTTCAGGTTTGTAAGCTTTGGAATAATAATAAATAAATCAAATCTATTAGGAAACCACTTGAATATGTTCTTTGACAGTTAACAAGACTGATTCACATCTCTTGGAAGACTGTGATAGTTGCCGTATATCTGTCCATAAAAATAGTCCCAGTGCTGGCATACCACATTGCTGGCGGTGTCTGTAACTGCTGGTTCAGCATTTTCCTCCTCTGGTAAGCATACTAGCCTACCTGCACAAGACTGTCATTTGGCGGGCAAATAAACCAAATTACTCCCTGGGTTCTTGGTCAGAGTACTTTTAGCATGTTATTTAAAATGCAAAATTGTTTCTTTTTGGTGACTTATTGAAAGTGTTCCGTGTAAAATATTAGGCTTAACTGGAATAAGATGTATTCTGGCCAAGTTTCAGGCTTGGCATCATGCAGAAGGCAGAGTAGCTATTGTCTAATACAGCCCATGAATGGTGACCAAGTTCATCTAGAACTTGCCTTCTATCATCTGCCAAACATGAAGCCAAGCAGAAATGTCTTCACAGTCTTGGAAACAAAACTGGAGGAGAAAGGTTTGAAACAGGAATGCAATGAGAAAGCAATTAGGGCTAACTGCAAGGGTTGTGCATTTCAGCCAGGTATGTGTTTCAGTGTTCATCGGGGTTTATAAGTGAAGATTACAAGAGGAGCCAAATCATAAAGAACAAATTGTACATCTTTCAGTACTTAAGTTCCACAAATATGTAATTCTGGGTGTACTAGAAGAACTGATCCTGGGCCAAGATAATGTCACTTAAAAACATTATAACAAAAAAGGGAAAAACAAAAAGTAAAAATAATATATTTCCATACCACTATATGAACTTAGAATTGTAGATCATCTCAAGCAATTGTGATCATGTGGGCTTTTCCTATTATATTCTGATTTCATCCACTGTATTACTTGCAGGACAGGAAAAAAGCCTCTACAGAATTTTAAGTATCCTTCATGAATAATATGTTAGTTTCAAAGGAAAACCTACCTATATTTATACATATGTATAAAATACAGGTGTTTTAAAAGCAGACCTCTGCTACTCTGTGGCAAAAGCCCTTCCCTTCCATGTACAGGCACAAAGAATACATAGAGCTTGCATTTGTAAAGGATACCCAAGGCAAGGTTCAAGGCCAAATGCACAGTCCATGCAGCCAGAAGACACAGCCCCAGGTGCAGCCAGAGGCGACTTTATGAAGCAAATCACATGCCCAGGCATGCCCAATATCTTGGTGAGTTACTGGACATCTTAATATGCACCTTACAGTGGACAGGCTCCCCAGGAGCTGCCTTTAGGCAGCCAGTGCAGCAGGCATGGATTAGG
Source organism: Psittacus erithacus (assembly GCA_009867235.2). NCBI lineage: Eukaryota > Metazoa > Chordata > Aves > Psittaciformes > Psittacidae > Psittacus > Psittacus erithacus. The sequence continues at coordinate 2,818 of WYDI02016167.1, read as the reverse complement.
AAGAGAAGTCAACCCTACTGGTGGTGTTCACAATTTTTTCTGACACCACTCACAAAGCATGACACGGATAAAACCATAGGATTCAAGATGCATGTGACTGCAATTCCACTGAGCAAGGAAAAGCAAGATGTAGCAAGTTTCACCTTTTCAATTCATTTTGGCTCCTTCTACCAAAAGCAGGCTAGTTGAGAGCAATGGACTACACAAGGAGTGAGTCTTGCAAATGAATCCACACTTGCAGCAATGACTATAAAGATGAAGGGAAGCTACTAAGCTGTGCTCACAGGCATGATCACAGGCAGAATACTCTACACTGCCACTGGCATGTGAGGGAGCAGTTAAACGAGTCCCTTTCTTTCTGCCCCAAAAGCAAAATACGCTGTCTTGTACAGACTCTACATGATTTGGACAGAAGAATTTTCTGATTTTTGCCTGTATTATTCCATCACATGTATTTTCCAAATCAAAGTACATGTTATAGCCTGATCTGCAGCTCACTCCTTAGGTTTTCAGTGTTACATGGCAATTCCAAACCAGTAGATGTTCAGTGATCTGTTTTTCCATTTATGTGTTTTCGCATGTTTGCTTAACTACATTATCATTTTCTCTACTATTAATTGTTCAAATACAAGTAAAACCCATCTAGCTTGGCTATTCCATCTTCCTACGTGTAGACAGGTGTAGAGGAGCATTAGGTTTTCATTCCTAATACCACATGAAGATTAATGACTCAATTCCATGTTTCCATTTGTGTGAACTTGTGAGTAAACGTCACTGCCTAAATAAAATAAAAAAAAAAAAAAAAAGAACAACAGGATATAGAGTGGATCACAAATCTCCGAGTAATTTCTCCATATTCCTTGTTTTAAATGTATAGAATTCTTGCCTTTTAAAAATTATTATACTTGCTTTATACTCATGACATTTGATTCATCCTCAGATTCACTAGATATAGCCTTCTTACCTTGTTTAACACATGAGAGATGCTGGTCTTAACTCACATTTGAAAATTCGTAATGTCGATGCTCAGTATCTCAATCCTTGTGAATTCTTGCTCCCTGTGGGTGAAGTTTATCTTTGTGAGTGGAGAGGAGGGGGAAGGAGGATCTGCCTCGGACATATAGCTCATTTTAGTCAAAAGAATAGCCTCTACTGTGAAGCATGAAGCATGAAACTGATATTTAACCTCTCCCATCAGAAACTGACAAGTCATTGACTAGTTTAGAGCCATGAATCTGACAATAATTGTCGTCCCAGCCACGAATCTGACAATAATTGTCATCCCAGACCTTGTTTCCATAAAGATGCAGCAAACTGCTCACAGCTTTCGTGTTACAGATCCAAGCTTATGAGTCAGACCCATAGAAGGATTTAGATCTCTGAAGGCACACACAGAACTTCAGTCAAAATATGCAAGCATTATGACCTCCATCTGAATGCACTGATAATCAGATCTTAGAGACACTTAGGATGTAAGGTAGGCAGTTTAAGGGATGCTCGTGATTCATCTTAATATCTGTGCAGATGTGACTCAGAACCATTGCTGCTGCCCCCTCAAGTGAAGTCCATCAAGGCCTCTGGATGCTCCCTACCTTAGTCCCGAGGTGCTGAGCTTAGCAGGCATGCTCAAGTCATGCCCAGCACATCACAACATCTTCAGGCTCCACATCAACGAGAGCAATTATGACTGCGTTCAGAACAATGGTCAGCTGGTGAGGGAAAGAGAGAGCTGTTGACAATGTGTGTATCTAACAACAGCATACCATAAGTGTCTATTGGCACATTTTGATGCCACTTGCCAAGATTATGATATATGGCTCCTAAAATGAGTAGTTTACAACACTTCTTCACTGTACACTGAATTATTTCTGTTGACTCTGGAAGGGGTAAAATGTGCACTGGCACCCTGGGGACTGGACAGAAGGTTTGTCATTCAAAATTAAATTCTGAAAGAACTCACAAATTTCTTCAGAATCTGGCTTTTTGAAAATCAGACTTTGGTTTTCTAGCCCATACACACTGTCCATTACGTTTGCTCACCAACTGAATTCTTGTTCCCATCTCACAAATTTCCACCAGCCATTAAAGATTTTCATGGAAAAGCGTTGTCTTCCTTTGACCCCATGTATAAATTACACATACAAATTCATGAACTAAAAAGTGAGAGAAGGAATATTTACTGATAATCAAGGGCAAATTTACAGACAAATATCTCAAAGACATAATAATCTCTGTAATAAAGAACATCAGAAAAAAGAATACCATACATGTAATCATAAGTTCAACACCTGTTTAAGGCTAGTAAAGACTGAAATGTCATTGTGTAAAAACTTTTTAAAAATAATTTTATAGGCATTTTACTGACTTCAGTTCTAATTTTCTTCTACCTAGAAAGATCATTTACACATGACAATAATGCTGCTGAATGATGAAAAAAAGAATTAAAAAATTAATTTTCAACAAATTTAAGATTTTCTTTCAGTTAACTATGCGGCATATGTAAAATAAATAATGATGGAGTGTATGTGACTGGCTGGAATGTCAGCCTTAGAGAGTGACCTTACTAACTTAGTCTTGAAGCCATCCCAGACAACATTATAAGCTAATAAAAATTCACATCATATAGCACGCAATACCACCATATATCCTATACATATGTGTTATGGTTTAAGCTCCGCCAGCAACTCAGAACCAAGCTTGCTCATTCCTCCCCCTTCTTCCTCCCTCCGGGAGTGGAGGGGTGGGGAGGAGAATGGAAAGAATGCAACTCCCACGGGTTGAGATAAGAACAGTCCAGTAACTAAGGTATAACACAAAC
>WYDI02016164.1:0-24618 GCA_009867235.2 Psittacus erithacus | reverse complement strand
GACTATTAATCAGAAACAATGAATGCTTATCACAAATACAATTAGACACACTCTGGTCAGATCTGTCGTTATCTCAATCCTTCGTGCCCCACGTTGGGCGTCAAAAAGAACTGTCATGGTTTAAGCTTAGTCGTAAATTAGAAAAGCATGTAACCTGCTTGTTCCTTCCCCCCCCCCCTCCCCCCCCGCTCCTGGAGGGATGGGGAGGAGAATCGAAAGAATGTAACTCCCACGGGAAATAACAAGGGAAGAGAATACAATCACCACTCGCCGATCGGGCACAGAGTGCTAGCCCTTCCAGGTATCTCCCAGTTTACATCCTGGACATGACGTGCTATGGTATGGAATACCTCTTTGGCTAGTTGGGGTCAGGTGTCCTGCCACTGCTTCCTCCTGGCTTCCCCTTCTCCCAGGGCAGAGCATGAGGCTCCGAAAGTCCTTGATCAATTGTAAACATTCTAAGCAGTAGCTACAAACATCGGTATTATCCATACTGTTCTCAGACTGAAAGTTAGAAACACAGAGGTGCACCAGTTACTAAGAAGGAGAAAAAATGACTGCTACTGCTGAACCCAGGACACCCTGGCACTCATGTGTGCATCCTATTAAGACCTATGTATTCATACATGTCTAGTTTGTTGAAGGGATGTATGTCTGATACCCAAATCCTCTTTCACAAAGGGTAAGTCTTTAATATTCTAGGTGTTCATTCTGGTCTCTGGGACCTGGTAATAGCAGGCTGATCTCTTATTAGTAAAGACTGAAAGAAAGCAGGCAACCTTTTCCATGTCCCGTGTCACTGGAGTCCCTGGTTATTTAGCCCAGGCTTATATTTTTTTCTGTCATCTTTTTGCCGCTTAGGTAAATACAAAAGCCCTCTCATTGCCTTACATCCTTTACCAGATTCAGCTCCAGGTGGATTTTGACTTTCCTACATTAATCTCTGTGTAGTCAGGGTTTCTATACACATAGAATCTTGAAATCACTGAATGACTTGGGTTGGAAAAGACCTTCAAGATCATTCAGTGTGAACCCTTTTGCCATAGGCAGGGACACCTTCCAGTAGACAAGGTTGCTCAAAGCTCCATCTAACCTGGCCTTGAAAGCTTCCAGGGATGTGGCATCCACAGCTTCCCTGGGCAACCTGTTGCTGTCTCTCACCACCCTTCCTGGGTGCCATACCCCAGCTGGGGTCTCAGAGGAGCAGAGCAGAGAGGGAGAATCAACTCCCTCAACTTCTCTGGCCAACCTGTTCTTGTGCCTTGCAATGCTCACAGCAAAAAATTTCTTCCTAATACCTCATCTACATCTGCGCTCTTCTAGTTTAAAGCCATTACCCCTCGCCCTTGTAAAAAGCCCCATTCTATCTTTCTTGTAGGCCCCCTCAAGATCCCTGTGATTCTTCATTCTGAAGAAAACTGAAATACTACTCAACAAAACCTGGGGAAGTAGGTATTTCTTTTACCAACAAGGCACAATGAAACTATCAAGCATGTAAAACAAGAATAAACATTTTTTCATGGATGCTTTATAAAATGAGTTGCTATGGCATGATGTGTAAGACTGCATAGAGGAATGATTCTTTAGAGTATGAAGTGTGACTGCTTTAAGTGCAGTCTCCTTCAGAAAGGTATTTGCTCTTGCATTCTCTTTCTTCACATTTACTGCTACAAATGTAGAAGCTATTACTAAAGAGGATATAAATTAGTTTTACCCTTCCTTGAGATTTTGATGGTTTATGCAAAACTATTTCCATTTCAGTGTTTAGAAGTTCACCAGAATGCACATTAGTTTGTTAAAAGCCATGGGAATTAAAAAAATTCATTTAGCTGCCATATTTTTTACAAGATAATGCTCCATAAATACAAAACGGATAAAAATGGTGTTATGATTATCTACGCAGACAAAAATAAGGCATGGCCTTAATAGTAAGTTCTAAGCAACCAGAAATTCAGAAATACTATCTATAATTTGAAAGAAATATTCTTACTTCTGGACACAAACTTTCCCAGGAACAGATTATTCAATTCTTTGTGCTTTCTTGCACTTAGGAATTTAATCCCTTACTTATGTGCAATATTTTACCACAAACAAAGAAACTTAAATAATCATGACCAGTAATAAAACTCCCATTGGCTTTCTTTAAGTCCTGTTATTGCCTTCATTATCTACAGATTTTTTCATTGTCCAGCTTTTAATTTTCTTCATAGTCACTAAGATAAAGACGAATATTGCAAGATTAATGCTCTACATTATATCAATGCTGTCATTCTATTCTGTATTCATCAAACCTATTTGTTGTAGTGTAAATCTGAGCATTAAGGTTACAAAAAGCAAGTAATTATATTTTCCTGACTGAGAACAGTTTGTTAACTTTTTTATTTAACATTGATTTGAAAACCTCTGTGTTATGTTAACCCTTAGATTTTATTTGTCCTGTATTATAAATGATGTTCAAGTGATTTTATGAGTCTTTCTAGAATCTGAAGGGCAAAAACTCTATTACAAAACATGTCCAGGAATGTGCTATAAAAGTGCAAGATTATTACTGAAATAGTAATTATTCAAGAAACATTACTTTGGAAGATTTAAAATTAAAATGACCTCAGTAACAGGCCAAATGTCTGCTCATATTAGTAAGTCAAAGTATGTATTTCTGAAGAACCACTTCATAGTGGTAGGTTGGTTTTTTTCCTTCTTTAAACATTCTGTCTTAAATCAAAGTGAATAAAATTAAAAGAAAATCCCTGGAAAAAATGAGGCTATTTTCAGTCATTGAGCTCATCTGAGTTCACTGGGGACAACAAATAATGCTATCTAATTAATTAGGATGACAGCAAACTTTGTGACATATTTCTTACGGCTGGCTGGCTCTAAACCCTCTTGTTGATTAGAACTTGCACGTTTCAAATAGAAAAGGATGTTAGACATCCCATCTGCTGTGTAACAGAGCTTCAGAAAAAAAAGTACATTGAAGTCTTTATAAGTTCACATTACCAGAACAAGACAAATGCAGCATCGTATCTGATATACGACACAATTACAATTGTTTTTAAAATTCTATTATTTCAACCAAGCTACGTGTTAAAAAAAAACTCCTACTGTCAGCATGATTCGTTGTTCAGTCTGACACCAGAGTCTGTTAGCCAGTAAAACATCTCACTTCCAAATATCTCTTCTCTTTGAGTGAGCACAAATAAAATTTTGAAATGGAATGCATATCCAGAGGTAGCACATCTTGTTTACAAAGTGCTGGTTGGCAAACAATGATATAACACTTACTGACTACTATGCAGAGCTGTGACTCTAATTATGTGCATATTCTGAAATAAACTTGTTAGAAAGCAATTTACTTAAAAATGTATAATTCTATTTCATGCCTGAATACATTTATGTGAAAGTAGTGTACTTCTAGTATACTTGAAAAAGATTTAGCAAACATATGAAGGGTCAGTATATCATTCAAGAAGTCCAAGTACACTATAATCAAGCTCCTTTTTTTTTTTTTTAATAAATTATTTGTAAGTAACACTGTTAGTATTGATATCCATATTATATACGTGGTTACAGAAAATTGTATACAATTATAAATTCTTGAGTTCTAAGGGAACAAAATACAGAAATTAAGTATTTGCATGCATTGTTCATGGCTATTGGAAAAGTTATGTTGCAGAGTTATATGCAGGTTTCTTTTTTGAAGTATATATGTGCAAAGTTAAAAAAGATTGATTCTGTTTATTTTTCTGTGTTTCAATATAAGCCTATTTGCCACTTGTGTCAGACTTCTACCTTGACATTCCTTTGAGTGTTCTTTTTTGAGATCTCAGGTGACTTACTACTGATACATTTATGCATATCATATTGATTACTTAAAATATGGTTAAAGTTATGGTAGCTTAAAATAGAGGACAGGTCAAATACTTGTGAAGCACACGTACTGCTCATAATGAATGACTGTAGCTGATAATAACCATGTATAGCACATAGAAATTGCTCACATTGGCTAGCGTCTTGTGAGACATAATAGACTTTCCTTCACTCAGAAACAGGATCATAGAATGTTTCAATTTGGAAAGCACCCTTAAGGATTCAGTCAACTCCTTGCTTCTTGCAGGGCTATCTAAAACTAAATCACATGACTAAGAGTATCATCCAGATGCTCCTTGAACTCTGACAGGCTTGATGCTGTGACCACTTCCCTGGGGAGCCTGTATCAGTGACCGACCACCCTCTCAGTGAATAATTTTTTCCTAATGTTCAATCTGAACTTCCCCTGACATTGCTTCATTTCCTCGTGTCCTATCGCTAGTCACCAGAGAGAGAAGATCAGCACCTCTCTCTCTGCTGCCCTCCTTGAGGAAATTGTAGACTGCCACGAGGTGACACCTCAGCTTTCTTCTCTCTAACCAGAAGAAACACAAGTGCCCTCAGCCACTGGTAAGTCTTGCCCTTGAGACCTTTCACCATCTTGGTTGTCCTCTTCTGGACACACTCCAATATTTTATAGTAGTCCTTCTTATAGTGAGGCACCCAAAACTCCACACAGTACCTGAGGGGGTCTCACACCATTCCAGTGTAAAGTGGGACAATCATCTCCCTCGACCAGCTATATATACTGTGCCTGGTGCACTCCAGGGCACGGTTGGCCTTTATTGCCTTTCTTTTCCCTATTCAAAATTCTTTTTTCTAAACTATGCTCACTTTGTACATTTCTCATCAAGCCTTGTTTACTTAAAGATAGGGAAAAAATTCTCAAACCAGAATTGTCCCTCATGACACATTCTCATATCTACAGTCCAGGTGAGTTCTAGACATATTATGCATTAGGTTTATATTCCAAATGCTCAAGTAGGATGGCTGTAACAGATCTTTAAGCAAAATTACCTTTAATCTTTATATAGGGAATTGGACAGCAGCTGTTTATGTCAGGATGCTTTCTATTTAAGTCTTTTTTATGTTACAATATAGATAAGAACACTGATTTATTATTAGGAAGTCCTTTAGTCAAGAAATATTTGAAATGCTTTTGAAGATTTGCATGAAAGTTTATGCTTTATTGTTAATGCTTAATTGGTCATTACCATGCAAATAGAGATAAGCCGTAACATTAAAGTTAGTACTAGAATGTGTTAAAGAGACACATTTGGTATCAGAAGGATAAGACAGTGTACACAGTAATTGCCATTACTAGAAAACAAAAATCCATACTATTTTTTGTGAATCACACCAACAAATAGAATATTGTATTCTAAATTCATATTTAAGTCTGTCATAAATAGTTCACACAGTCAGAGAATCTTTACGTTACGAACATCTTAGCAGTATCTTAACACAGACTGGGACTCCAGCTTATCATGTAAGACTCACAATAAAACATAAGATTAGACAAGTTTAGATTTCATTATGGGAGAACAAGAAAAAGCCCTACCTAAACCTCCTCAAACCAACAAGAACACCCCAGCCCAAAACCAAACCAAACCAAATCCAACTGCTAAAAAATCTTAAATAAATATCACTAAAAAGTTTATTTAAAATGCTGTTCCATTTTGTCCATCTTTGTAGGAAAGAATTAGAGATCCATAAAAATAAAGATTGAAAGTCTCTGAGGAGCTGTTGTTTATTATCTTGTCCTATGGTGATGTCTATTTTTTGAGAGATCAAAGGGAAAAGAAAAAATAAAGATACAGATATCTATTATAAAATAATTTTTATATCTAAAAATCAAATATATGAGACACTGTATACATAAAGTTTGATAAGAAAAATAATACTGGGAAAAGCCAAGAAAAAAAAGAAAGTATAAGGGATATAAAGAACTTCCTTCTCTTCAAAATACAAAGTCTCTGACTTTCTTAGGATGACTTTTCAATTCGGTTCTGTATTCAGCTGACTTCCATTTTTCAGTCATTCATATATAGCTGTTTCATGGGAACCTATCAGAAACCAGAATGCTAATGCAGTGGGGCAAGAATTGTATGTATGATATCAAAAGAATAATTCTGTATGAAATCTATGAATTTTTTTCTGTGATTATTAACTCATGTCTTACAATGTGCCAGTGTCTGTTTAGTACTGGTTCTTATCTATAATTTCAAATCTGGGGGGTGAAATTTAACAAAACTTAATATTAGTGATTTTTTTCAGGAGATCGATAGTCAGAAAAATGGAATTGAATGTCATTAGGGAACATGAAGCAATTGTCAAGTATTTCTATTTTCTGGGGATTTTCTCCTTTGCACAGGAGGCCAATATAAAACCTCTAAAGTCCTACTTAAGTGTTCTTTTGAGAAAATTGAGGACACTGACTGACATTCAAGTTGTTATAGCTTCAAAACCTGAAGCTGGACCTGTATCCATGTTCTCAACTCACAGAAAATTTAAGGTGACATAACTTTAAACTTTTAAACTGCACCTTGCATTAAATCACATTAGCTTGTATGCACTGTGATTTGATAGCACATACAGAAACAAATAAAGCAGTTCAGTTTATTTCAGTTATTTGGCTCCAGATTAAGACAACTGAATTAGGTGTCTATATGCGGAATCCAAGTGCCTATCATGATCACCTAGTCAATAAAAGTCATGATCTCGAAGGACTTATTTCACTAAGTAGACGCTAATATCTGATCAGCTGAATCGTACTCTAGTGATTTTATTGTCAAAAGACACAGCGCAAACTCTCAAACACAAACATCTAATACCATCTGAGATCATGGAATCAGAGAATCATAGAATGGTTAGAGTTGGAAAGGACCTTAAGATCATCTAGTTCCAAACCCCTTGCCATGGGCAGGGACACCTTCCTGTAGACCAGGTCGCTCAAGGCTCCACCAACCTGGCCTTGAATACCGTCAGGGATGGAGTATTCACAACTTCTTTGGGCAACCTGTTCCAGTGCCTCAGCACTCTCACAATAAAGAACTTCTTCCTTGTATCTAACATGAACTTCCCCTGTTTAAGTTTGAACCCATTGCCCCTTGTCCTATCACTACACACCCTTGTAAAATGTCCTTCTCCAGATTTCTTGTAGGCCTCCTTTAGATACTGGAAGGCTGGTCTAAGATGTCCCTAGAGCCTTCTCTTCTCTAGGCTGAAGAAGGCCAACTTTCTCAGCCTGTATTTGTAGGAGCGGAGCTCCAGCCTGCTGATCATCTTCATGGCCCACCTCTGGACTCACTCCAAAAATGTTGTACAATATCTTGTAACTCCATGATGGTCCAAAATGGCAAGGATCTCCTGTAGATTTTGGGTCAGATGAGACATCCACATGGATGCTTGAAATGCATACGGGCTTCTCAAATTGCACATCTATGAACTGTGTCAACTGCATGGCCTCTCCAAAGATAAATTAATTATGATGTATTTGGGTGAGCTAATCAATAACTTCATCATGTATCTACACCCTACATGAATGTGATCTGTTTTGAGTCAAATTCTCTCAAAGTGTTTTAAAAATAGATTTTCATACATCTGCAAATACCTTCAATAAGTATGTCACAATCAAGTCATTTTCTTCCTCTTTATAATAAAATTGGATTTTTATTGTGCAGATTTTATTACCAGAAAGGAGTGGAGATGATGAGGCTGGCAAATAACATATAGGACATATATGCAAACAGATTAAAGCAGCTATGTCTAACAAAAAAGTCCCAAATATGTTTCTAGCAGAAAAGAACATAGAATAGGCTTTGTCCATACTATCAAATCCTCTAAACCAGGATTGTCATAACTGACCTGCCTTGGGAATAGTCTCTGTTCTGACCCATGTTGGGATTTAACTTCTACTAAATGGGTTTCCTTTTGCTGAGCTATTTAAATTCTCTTGTCTGCAGTTTTTAACTTAGACATCAATTTCTCTTCTCTTCTGTAGAATATTGCCATGTGTAGGTAGGATTTTAGTGGGGAATTCAATTCCATATAAAATCTTTGCTGCTGTTAAAATTTATACTAGCACAGAAATTCTCCTTTTCAATTAAACTTATCCTGCTCTTTCTTTATCAGATCTCATGGAAAACTGTCATCAATCACTGAGAAGCAACACTGCTTTATATCATGTATCTATCATAGCAGACTCCAGTTTGTTTTCAAGTGAATGTATTATTTTACACCTGACAGCATGAGAAGCTGTGTTTCATGTATGAAGACTAGAATGTGAACAGGCTTATATACGTAAGGTAAATGTTTTTCTACTGTCACCTGTAGAGAGAATGGGGAGTAGAGAAATTTCTCTCCCATCTGGACAGGCCCATTTTTGTCCTTAAAAAGAGGTGGAAATTAAAAAATAATTCTTCTAAAGTGGGATAATAATAAACCTTGTACAGCCTATTTCAAATGTAGTAGACATTTTAGAAATGCATGCACTGGAAGTGAAGGATGATACCTGCATTAGCTGTTGTACTGACTGTATTCACAGGACTGTCATACTTCTGTTACACAGTAGTTTCTGTCAGTCAATCTATTATGTAAAGAAGTGGAAAACAAAACTTTCATTCTTCCTGCTGTAGCACTTCTGAGTGCACTACTTCTTTGAAGTGCTCCCAGCTTTCTACCAATATTCTTTCCAGTTGTAACACAACTGCTTGTCGGCTTCTGAAACATCCTGAAATAAACATAAATACTGAATATGCCTTCAAGGTTTTTCTTCAGATTTTTAATTGCTAGTGCATTTAGCTAGATCATTAGTTCCATAGTAGTAGCACTTGCTGCATCTAAAGGGGAGTAATTTATATGTTTTCTCACTCCTTAATGCAGTTTTCAGAGTGGCAGAGAAAAGTATCTAGATTTGCTTTCAGAATATACTTTACATCTTTTAAATGCAAGACTTCAAAGAACAGTCTTGCAGACAGAAGCAGCAGGAATACAACAGTAGTGTGGAGAGCAATAGAAAAGAGTTGTGATTTACATAGACTTGTACATGTAATCCCTCATTATATAGACCTTATCAACATTTTCTACTATACAAAAGGCTCTTTGCTTCCCAAAATGCCTCTTTGTTTCACTCAATGAATTTGAGCTATCCTTTTCAATGAAGCCAGAGGAAAAATGAAGTAGGAATGAACTAACAAGAAAGAAGAAATGAGCAATAAATTATTAGCTTATTTTTCAGATGTTCCTCAAACACAAGCACATCTCCTGGTGCAAATCAGTTGATCAGTATTTTAAGATGGTCTATTTATTTTACTCAAGATCTGGTTTATGGGCAAGGGGAAAGAAACCTTATATATCAAGCCAATAGTCATTATCAGTTCAGATCTAATTATTAGAGAAAAAGAAAAAATAATTGCATACAAAATCTGATTAATAGTTATAATGTAGGTATTTTTTGATAAATATTAGTTCATAGTATTTTTTTTCCTGCTATCATACTTGGCTTTGCCCGACTCTTCTGCTTCTTAGCTTCAACTTTGTGGCGTGATTCCAGGAATCCATCTAGTTCCTGTTCACTCGCGTTTCCAGCTCTGTTTCCTTTTAGTCTCAACTCCCAGTTTCTAGTCTCTTGAAATAACTATCTTGAGTTCATTCTCTCCTAAGAGTTCCTGGTGTTTTTAACAAAAAGTTCAAATTTACCTAAGGCCTTTCTGTGCACACAACCATAAATTTCTTGTCTGTTTTATTATTTCATTGGCCCATGGCCTTTTTAATTTCATTGCATTTAAATTGGAGAGCTTTCTTCTTCCTGGTTCTTGAGCGCCAGCAAGGCATAAAAGGAACTGTTATCTTTGAATGGCATTGAACTTTTATTCAGTTTTCAAAGCTAGAAAAATATTTTTCATGAAGTCAACATTTATTCTAAAATTTCAAGTGTCTTTCAAGAAAATTTCAAGTATCTTATTCAGCCTGGACACCTTAGAGAAGCCTTACAGTGCTTAGAGCCTACAAGAAAGCTGGAGAGGGACTTTTTACAGTGGCGTGTAGTGATAGGACAAGGGGGGTAGCTTTAAAGTGAAAGAAGCTAGATTTAGATTAAATATTACAAAGAAATTCTTCACCGTGAGCAGGATAAGGCCCTGAATCAGGTTGCCCTGAGAGTTATGGCTGCCCCATCCCTGGGAGTGCACAAGGCTAGGTTGGATGGGAATGAGCAACCTGATCTAGTGGAAGGTGTCCCTGTCCATGACAAGAGGTTTGAAGCTAGATGATCCTGAAAGCGTCTTCCAACCCAAACCATGTTATGATTCTACAGTTCATGAAGTTGTAGGTACTAATTGACATACTCAAAAAATAGCGACAGAAACAATATAGTTTCACCAGTCTCATTTTTATAAATAATTCTTAAACAGTCTGGAATAATGTAAGAAAAATTCTAGGAATACCTGGTACTGAAAATTCACCTTGCATAATTAATTCTTGCTGAAGTTCCAAGGAATTAAAAGCATTAAAAATGTTGATAAATTTATAGTAGCTAACACCCCTAATCCCTCATATTTATGAAGTTATGAACTAAAAGAACAGTACATTCCCTGACAGAATGACACTTTTTCCTGTCAAAAATTGTCTAAACCATATTGAAACATACAATGTGTACTCACAGATAAATATTTGATAAGACAAGTTTTTAGATATTAAATACTCTGGAAAACAGAATTCATCAGAACAATGTTTAGATTAAAAAATGTGTTCGACTAGTTGTACAACATGAGAGATAAAGACAAATATTTGAGTGGTTTAAAGATCAGGAAAAGAAAGAATGGACAGCACAAAATCAAGCCTAGAATGTGAACTTCTCATTAGTTAGGGACTAAAATCAGTTGAATTTTGTCTGTACTATTTGACATGTCTATGCTCAGTTCCCCTCTTTCCCTGCACATTTATGCATTTTTGAAAATAAACAAACAGGCTTCTATGAAAGATGGCCAAATCTGTCACAACTTCTTGAATGGAAAAGGTCTGAGATCTGAAACCCTGGAAAAAGAGTTGAATCAAAAAACACGATTTTTAATTTTTTATATATATATTTACATATATATTTACTTATTACAACTAGTGGGGTTTTTTCCAGATGCATTTGTTTTTCAGTGAAAGAAATTCATGTGTCTTCTTCTCTGTCTGTGCAGTCTGAAGTGTAGGATTTCAGATTAACATTTTTCATGGTTCTCAGTATTTGAGTAATTTTTCTATAATTAAGTTTTGTCAGATCTTATTTTCTTCCATGGCTAACTTTTAAAAAATATTGTTCTTGAGATTGGAAATATATGAGACAACAGGAAATAAAATAAATCTACTTCTGTTTATAACAATAACATACTGGCTAATTATCAATTGAACAGAGCTCAAGCTTTTACCAAACAAAAATTACAAATATTTTTTTAAGTTTTCACAAGTTAGACATAAAATGGAAACCTGACTACTTAGTTCTTGACATATATCTTACCTTTTCGTAAGCATTAAAAAAAGCAACAAACAACGCTGAAGTGACAAAAAAATATTGCAGAATTTTCTTTTTCTATTTTTTCAAGATACTTAGTGAATCGGTTTCATTGTGTGACTAACCTAGTTATTGATTGTGACAATGGTCTCGCTTTTACAGTATATAAAGCATCTTTTCATTGTTGCTTAAAGTGCAGCATGACCTGGGATGCTTCATGCGTAAGTGAAATATATGAGGTCAGGGCCCTCAATTAATACATGTTATGGATAAGAGGGAAAAGAAAAAAAATCTTTTTTATGAAAACTTGTCCTGGGTTCAGCAGTAGCAGTCATTTTTCTCCTTCTTAGTCGCTGGTGTAGTGCTATGTTTTTGACTTTCAGTCTGGGAACAATGTTGATAGCACCGACGTTTTTAGTTGCTGCTCAGTAATGTTTACTCTGACCAAGGACTTTCTCAGTCTCATGCTCTGCCAGGGAGGAGGGGAAGCCAGGAGGAAGCAGAGACAGGACACCTGACCCATACTAACCAAAGAGGTATTCTATATCACAGCAGGTCATGCCCACTATATAACCTGGGGGCAGTTACCCAGAAGGGCTAGATCAGTGCTATGGTCGGGCTTGGTATCAGTCGACGAGTCTATTCTCTTCCTTTGTTACTTCCCTTATCATTATTATTATTGGTGGTAGCAGTAGTAATTTGTGTTATACCTTAGTTACTGGGCTGTTCTTATCTCAGCCCATGAGAGTTACATTCTTTCTATTCTCCTCCCCATCCCTCCGGGAGAGGGGTGCGGAAGGGGGGTGAGTGAGCAAATGACTGCGTGGTTCTGGGCTGCTGGCCAGGCTTAAACCACGACAAAACTATAAGAGAATATTAGGTTAGTATGAGCACATTAGTTAGCTAACTTAGTGTTTAATTGCAACTTCACACTTAAGAGATTAAGAAGTTAAAAATCTCAATTTAATTGATATCGATGGCAAGTGTTCATAGAAAAATCAGTCTAGAATTGGCACATTCTATATTCTCCTGGGGGGATAAAAAGTCAACTTGATTTTAGAGGACATAAATGCCTTTATTTTGTCTAATACAGGTAGATTTATATATTTTCAGTATTACAACAATAATAAGGAGAAAAATACAAAAAAAAATGATAAAAGGTAGTTTTTATTTTAATTTTACTATCACATACTTCAATATAAACGAATAAAATTAATTTTTATGAGTTATAAACAGCCCTGGAATACATGTTATAACTCTGATAATAACTTTCCAACTTTGTTTATTATTAGACTATTTATGGTGTGTCCTGTACTAACCGTGATCAAAGATACTTTCCCATTTTCATTTAAACTATCATATTTCAATTACTTTCATTTTTCTAACAAGAAAAGTTTGTTATGAAACTTTTACTGCTTACATCTGATTACTTTAGTTCTAAGAATATTATAGATTCTGCTGAAGCCTTAAAGATCTGAATAAGAATTTAATTAAACAAAAAAAAGATGGATGAATATTAATTCTATGAATAAAAATGAAGGGTTTTTTTATGACTGCATTTTAAAAATGGGTTAAATAATAATAAAAAAAATAAGAACTTCAGAACATGTAAATAAATAGTATGCAAACATGATATACTGTATGGACAATGAAATGGTGGAGTTTAGGGTCTTAATAAGAGGGAGCAGGACCACAGACATGGATTTAAGGAAACCTCTTCATAGATGTGCTTTGAAGAATCCTATGGAATTTGGCCCTAGAGAGAAAAGGGATTCATGAGAATGCAAACATCATTCCTGTCTTCAGGAAGGGAGGAAGGAAGAGCCAGGGAGCTACAGACTAGTCAGTGCCACCTCAGTCCCTGGGAAGATGATGGAGATAATCCCCCCGGAAAGCATTTCCAAACAAGCCCAATTGGAGGCATGCAACTTTGTTCAGAAATTACTTTCCTATACTCAGAAATTTTGAGCAGTTCACAGCAATTTCCTTTCTCCACCAAGGAGAAACCTGGTTTTAAGAATCTTATGAAATATAAAACACAATCACAATTATATAAATGGTAGCTTATTGATTTTATCTTTAACACGAGATGTAAAAAATTGCATATTTAAATCCTTTTTCACTGCTTGTGCGTATTTATGTATTTTCTTGTTTCAAAGCATTTTTATAGACCCTATCTTTTTGAAAACATTAAAATTAATGTTAGAATTGTCCTGAGATGTATCAATTTCCATCTCAATTTACCAATACTTTCTGCTCATATAATTTTCTTGAGAGGAAAAAAACAGCTAATAAATCATCTGCAAACAGATTGAGAATCTATTGCTTTTATTCTTAGCCTATTCAAACTTTTCATCCATTTTACCAGTTTACACTGCCTTGTTCCTCAAACTAGAGCAAATCTTAGAATCTCAAGAAAATGAGCACTTCTTTGGTGATTTTATTTATTACAAAACTGAGATGTGATTTATTGAGATTATTGTCTGTTGACATGGGAAGCTATGTGTAAAAGAAGATTCATCTTGCAGCTGACATGAAGCAGTTGTGTGACAACTGGCACTATGTGTTATGCATCTATCTTCAAGAGATGAAGCTGCTTAAGGAAGAGAAGGCTGAATCACTTTGCATTAGGATCACTAAGTTTTTACCATATATAAGTGAGGTTTCAGAAATTTCACACACTTTATTCAGTGTAAACCACTTTATGGTAAATGACAAATAGTTTTATGTTGAATTTAAGGCCTCAGAGAACTGGATCAATTACAAACATAGAGCTGACCCAGCAGAAAAGTATGCAAAAGTATGTTCAGCTTAGAGTTAAGATAACCATCGTAAAATGAAAAATTTAAATAAAGCAAGTAAGCTTATTAAAACAAAAGGTAGAAAAATAACATAAAAATCTCACATGAGTATACAGCGAATATGGAAAGATAAATATCTGGTTAGTATGATGGTTTGAATCCCTACAACTAAGTACCAACCAGCCTCTCCCTCATTCCCTCCCCCTCTAGGGGACATGGGGAAATGGAGACATGGGAAAAATCAGGACATGGAGAAAGAATCAGAAGTGCAAAAGCAAGAAAAAATAATAGGTCAAGAAAAGGACAGTTTTATAAGTGAAGGAAAAAAAATAAAAGCGAGATGCAAAGGCAACTACTTCCCACTTGCCACCAGCAGACTGGTATCAATCCAACCTCTGAGCAAAGGCCACAAAGGAAAAGTAGTATCTCCCTCAAACCCCCAGGTTTTATTGCTGAGCATGGTGTCATATGGCTTGGAGTATCCCTTTGTACAGTGCAATCAGTTGTCATAGCTGTGTCTGCTCTCAAGTTCTTGCCCAACCTCGGCCTCCTCCCTGGAGGCAGGGGAAGACAGGATGATGACAGAGTAAGAAGCAGAGAAAGCCTAGATGCTATGCAAACGTTGTTCACCAACAGATAAAACACTGGTTCGTTATCAACACTGATTTGAGCATAAATCTAAAACACAACACTACACAGTCTACTATGAAGAAAATTAACTTCATCCCTGACAAACCCGGTAAAGTTAGCAGAAAAGAATATAGAACCAAACCCTACAGATCTGCTGGATTTTCTGCCTATTTTAAAATAATTTAATAAATTAATTGCAAGGAAAAAGAAAGCTTTCCTCCTATATGACATAGTCATCCTTAGTACCTTTATTCAAATATCTGTGTTTGCTTGGCTGGTGGACTCTTTATGATCCTCACTAAATATATGCAGACATGGATCTTTTATGTCAATTAATTTCTTTAATATTATGGACTTTGTCCTAAATGTAATGAAGCTAAAATGTTAACTTAATGTCCCAAAGAAAAATCTTTTATTGCAGCCAATGTGTAAGATGGCCAAATGTAGCAACAACTGCCATCTGCATCAACATAGTTTTGGTCAGGTGCAAATGCGCAGCTGGAAAATCTGGCTGCCTCTCTTCTAGTTTTGTTAAAAAAAATATCACTCTAGGAACCTTATTTAGCTTAATGGAAACTTAGCATTTAATCTTTCCAAAACTTTTTAAAAATGGTATTTCTTTCCTTCTACACTTTTACACACTTCTCCATTTCCTGAATGTCCATTTCTATGGGCTGTCCAAATAGCATTGAAAGAGCTGTCCAGCTCACAAACATGTCTAGTCAGAGTAAGTTTTACAGAGCAATCCTCGCAAATGGCAGGGAGAAGCTAAAATTCAACACTAATCTTTGAAATACAGCAGTAGAAAAGGTAGCTAATTTGATATTTATTATCTCCTACTGCCACTATTAGAAACAGGCTGGTGGACCAGTAGGAAATTTCTGATAGATGCAAATAACTTGAAAAAAGTAAAATGTCCTTTCAGAATGTTCTCTGAAAGGACATTGTCCAAAAGGACAGATCTCAAAAGTGACAACATCAGGGCTGTCTATAGACCTTTCTGCCTAGGAACTGTTTTCTGGCCATACTGCAAATGTGATCCACTAAAGGGCAAAATTGCTGAGAGAGAAAAAACTGTTTGCATATGCTTGTTTTCTAGAGGAGGGATTATAAGACTATAATAAGTAGCAGTAGGAAAAAAAAAGTACATTAAAAATATATTCTGTACTACAGCCCTTGTATTATAGCCTAAATCATTGTAGAATGCAATGATTATATACTGAATGCTTTTGTGCATGCATGCTGCCTGATGCCAGAGCATAATGCCAAACTGTTAAGCATAATATCACTGAAAGAATGCTTCCCTTTTCTTTGCAGCTGCAAGCATTCTTCATTGTACAAGAAGAATATATTTTCAGTAGTTTCTCTCCTTGAAAGCAGAGTGGCTTCCTTCATATCCAGTCCAGAAACCTTAAAATTTCTTATCTTCTGAAAAATATTTTACACCCTGTGCAAACCGTGTATGCAGATGCAAACGCATGATGCTTATTAGCTTTATTCTCTAATGACTGTATGTCATTTCTGTAGACTGATAAATGTTAGAAGGAAAACACTAAACCAATCTAAAAGCTTAGATAAAAAGCTGAACTTTCTATGAAAACTGAACAGCAGTTTAGCAGTTCACCAAGCAGCAGCTAATCTGCTTTTATTGCTCTTAATTGCACCAGTCTGAAGCAAAATGAAGAGAGATTCATATTCATATCTTGAAATTGTAGTACAGTTTTTTGTTGGTAGTGTAGCAGTTTTTGCATGTTCCCAGTGTACAGAAGTTAAGATATATCAAAATAATATTTTTTACTGAAAGTATTGTATCTCATGCTCACATGCTATCAAGGGTACATGTGACAAAATGTAGGAATTCCTGATGTAAGATGTATGTAGATAAAGATAGATGATAGAATTTATTAAGTCTAAGAATGTACCCTTAAAATACACAGCTACATTTTCAAACTCTAAAACTTCTGGCAAAAGGTATGAACATGCTTTTGCTCACCATTGCTTCTATTTATACAGAAAATTAGACCTTCCAGGTTTACTAGGTGTGAATTTCCTCAATTTGTATGCTTAAACCAAAATGTTTTAATTAGTTAATCCTATGATATTTTATTTGAAATTTAATTCACAAAGTAATTGAACAATATAATTTTCCATTTGAGTTTGAGACTGCAAAGTTATTTTTACAAATCCAGCTGAACAGTATTTTACTGTGAGGAGTGCTAACATAGTAAGTACATATGAATGGAATAACACTTTGTGTGGAACAAAAATAGTTCTTTCAGTTTAAAAAAGAATATTAAAGTTTAATCAACTCCTGCTGTTTTAACAGAAGTACTGTTAAAATAAGGATGTATGACTTACATGGCTTTAAAAAAATTATGTTTCAGACATGTTTGGCATGTGGATGACAGGCCACTTTGTTCTGGAATGTTGGCTTCCAAAGTGAAAAGAGGGTTCATTCAGATTGACTTCTTTCACAACTTAATGTAGCTTTTACCATGATAATGATGCCAATATGTGTAACAATTTCCTCCAGCAAACACATTTTTAGTATAAAGGAGCAGAATATGTCACCCATTTGAATGAGTAGAATGAATATATTGCATTTTGCTAATTATATCACAGTCAACTTTAAGTCCTCTTTGACAGCATTGTCATAGTATCAAATGCAATTTATAAAGCTTTTAAACTTGTTGCCAGAGGAAATTTAGTATAACCTTGTCTTTTCTAACAGAAAAATTTTTAATCTGGTTGTCTTACCTGAACTGCAGTATACATGATGTAGGACTAGGGGAAACGTCCAGAAAAGAAAGACAAGACCATGTAAACTAAAGTTAGGAGCCCATTCCTCTTCTCTTAAAATGGTGTTCTCAGTATATGAGAATCAATATTCTCTGCAGTCTCAGGTCCCCAACAGTAAGAATATTGCCTTGGCAGATAACATTTTATGCCTACCCAGTTGGAATGGGCTGACACTCTTAAATAGAATCTCTGTCTAAGGTCAAAAGTCAGGATTGTGTTCTTTTTAAAACATATTTTTCTATTAATAAGACATGACTCTAATCTACTGCTTATTTGGACTTCCTTTTTAAATGTGTGGTGGGTTGACCTTGGCTCAATGTCAGGTGCCCACCAAGCTGCTCCATCATGCCCCTCCAGCAGGACATGGAGGAAGAAAATGAGATTGAAAAAATCTCTCATGGGTCAAGATAAAAGCAGTTTAATGAAACAAAAACAGAGGTGACATGCAGAAGGAAAGGAAAACAATATTTTATTCTCTACTTCCTATCAGCAGGCGATGTCTGGCCACTTCCCTGGAAGCAGGGCTTCAATATGCATAGCAGTTGCTCCAGAAGACAAACGTCATAATTCATGAATGTCCCTCCCTCTTCCTCCTCCCTTCTCTTATCTATTATTGCTGAGTAGGTGTCATATGGTATGGAACAGCATTTCATCCAGTTTGGGTCAGCTGTCCTGGTAATGTCCCATCTTGAGATTTTGCCCACTTGCAGACTCCTGGTGAGGGGGAATGTTGGAGAGACAGCTTTGATGCTGTGCCAGCACAGCTCAGCAGTAGCCATAACACTGGTGTGTTATCAACAGCTTTCTAGCTACCAATGCAAAGCACAGTGCTATGAGAGCTGCTCCATCTCAGCCAGACCCAATACATTCTACAAGGTGAAGTTATGCTTTTAGAATAGCATTCAACTTCAAGAAATTTAGGTGTCTAAAGACACAATGTACACCTGTGCCAGGAAGATGTGCTCTTTCTCCTTTGACAGATCTTTGAAGTATGTGATGAGCAATGACATATCATTTTTCCTTGGATCCTACACACATATAATCCTGAAACACTGATTTTTGCTATACATTTTTATAGCAAATATATAGAGGCTGCAATAGAGTTTCTGGGCACAAATCTTCTTTCATCAATATGCCAAAGGCTGTAGCTCGGTGAAGCGCTACTGTCTTCACATTAATATCAAAATATCAAGAGAAACCTGGAAGAAATCATAGCATCATAGAGTGGTTTGGGTTAGAAAAGACCTTAAAGATCATCTAGTTCCAACCCCCCTGCCATGGGCAGGGACATCTTTCACTAGATGAAGTTGCTCGAAGCCCCATCCAACTTGTCCTTGAACACTTCCAGGGATAGGGAATTAACAACTTCTCTGGGCAACGTGTTCTAGTGTTTCACCACCCTCATAGTAAAGAATTTTTTCCAAATGTCTAATCCAAGTCTTCCCTCTGTCTTAACACAGCTGAAAAGGAAAAAAACCTGCAGGGGACTACAAGGAATGTTTAGTGCTTTTTATATCACAGGCACAGTTGTTATTATCATTCCCAAAATATTATAGAGTTTGTTCCTACATCTGCTTCATTCCAAAATTCTTTCTTTTGAAGGAAGTACTGATTTATAGTATACTTATATTTATTTCTCTGTTAAACTTCTATAGCTCACTTCTTCCAGTGTTGATGAAGAAAACTCCATGAAAATCCTAGTTAATCCCCTTAAAAAAAACCACAAGCATGCAACACATTTATTCTCTTATTCATTACTGTGACAGTTTAAATATTTTATTTTTTAAAAAATCTAACAAAACTCCTCTAAGATCTTAAAGATCATTTCCTTCATGGTGTTTCAAAGTGACTGCAGTCTCTAAGGAAGCTGGCAGAAATCTATTCTGGAACAGGATAAACTGACGAAATATTCTGCATGGTCAAATATTAAACTACAAAACTCACTGTCAGTGAAGATGAAATGGAAGCCATACCTCATCAGCTTAAGAACTGAAGTAAAATGTGATTCTGCTTCACTATTTTCTCTAGGTTATGAAGGCGGAAACAGGTTTTCATGCAAATCAGATTTTAACTTGAACTATTGAAGAAATAGGTTATTTACTCTAATGTATGCATTTTTTCAATTATCATTTTCAGTAGTTTCATAAAACTGTAATGAATTTGTAAAAGCAGAGAGCTGCTGAAGCATAGAAAGATAACTAAGAAAGGATGAGTAGTGGAGAAAGGGAGTGAGGCAGTGAGAGGCTAGTCTGAAAAATGTAGATATCTGGGCACTGACAGTGCTGTCAGCTGTAGTGATGACTAAAGACTGTCACTGGCAGCAATGCCTTGTCTCACATAAGCAAAAAAACCAAAATAAACCGAAAAATTTTAATACACAAGGCCACAGAATATTACAGGGGAGGGGGAAAAATAGCCCCACTTTTGCTCCTCCTTGTATGTCTGGACCATGTGGCATCCTTGGAAGCACAGCTCAGAGGCTAAATTTTCTAATGTTTGAACAAGTACTTTGAAATTCTCAGTCTTATATAAGTAAATATTTTTTGGCAGAAAGATACAGACTTCAGCCTTCCACATCTCCACTGAATGGACAAAACACTTAACTGTAGATTCAGACCCTTTTCAGTAACTGGCCAAAAATAGTTTTTATAGATACTATAAGATGTCCACCACATGAGAAAAAGAGACACACTGTAATCAGAATTTGGTTCACCTAGGTGAGTAGAGAAGTAAATTAATTTCCGAGAGATGTTTATTGACAAATGATTCTATCTCAGATGCAAGCCTGACATAGAACTTTGATAAATATGAACTTCATTCTGTCCGCACCCCCATGACCTGCCATTTTCCAATACATACCTCTAATTAGTTTAGACTAAGTGCTTTCTAAAATATCCTTTCTTCACCAACAGAACTCCAGCTACATTATATGATGAGTGTGAATACTTTGAAGGTGTGATTTTGGACTCTGCAAAGTGTCTATTTTAAGCCTTTTATTCTTCATTATCTTCCACCTAATATTTATTTACATATCAAACGTACTACCTAGTCAATAACATGATGGACTCAAAGGCTCCTGACTAACTAACATTCTGACAGGAAGTAAAATTATCTGACAGAAAGGTAGTTTAGACTTCAGACAATATTACACTTCTTAGAGGTGACAGATCTCAACATCTTAATCAAAGAATTACAGAAAATACACACTTTGACTTAGTTCAAAAAATATCATTATGAATTTAACAGTCTTTGAAAAAACTCATTCCCGTGGTGGATTACCAGTAGCTTGACACCATCAAAACCAATTTTTTCTGAATTATTACATCATTCATTTCCTTCAGAAAGGAATATATAGGAAGATTTTCTTTCCTGCCTTTTTCTTGAGCCTCATAGGTTCATTATCACTGACTTTTAACATCAATCACTGTGAGAGGAAAAACCCCTTTGACTTTAGTGGCAGTCGTATTGGCCCTAAGGATGATAAAATAAACTGCTGGAGCTACTTCCTTGTGTGTATGTGTCTACTTACTACTTGTCTTCAAAAGCTTACACTATTCTGTCTTAACAGTCAGATACAGAATACTACTGGTAATATCTCCAGGATAAATTTTATTCATGTTGAGTACCTCAAATAAGACAAAATTTCGTATTTTAAAAAAAGCAACAAAACCAGAAATAGCCAGTTCTACAAGAAATCTACTTTTTGTTTCTTAATTATTTGTTGATTGACTAGATAATTTGTCAGTTGCACATCACATCAAGATGTGAGGGAATTTTTAAGAGGGAAACATGAAGGAAAATAATGAGACCAATAAGCACATTTACCAAACAGCAAATTACGCAAATAAAACTGTAGAAGAAAATTAGACTGGGAGTACTTAACAGCATGTTTCTTCCCTGAAAAGCATAAAATATACTTTACATATTACATACATGAAAAAGCACAGGCAGTCACAAGAACAATACACAGTATTAAAGAAAATACAGTATTCAATATATCCAGTACTGAACCCATTATATTGAGGTTGCAGTGTTTTATAAGCTTCTACTCATCTAAATTAGCAAGGCTTACCACCACTTCAAATCTAATTTGAATTGTTATTTTCAGCCCTAATTGTCAAACCTTCTGCACAAAACTAGTGATGGAATTCTACTTTCATTATCCCTCTGTTACTGCTGATAGTAAATTAAACACTCAACATGGAATGATTTTCCTCTATTAAGACAAAACAGTGACATACTTATTAAATTTAAACTGTCAGATCTTATTTCATTTATCACTACTGCTCTCACAGCAGAATATAACTAGTCATTTTGTCATTTTCAGGTACCTTCATCTAAAATTTTGTCATCATTAAATATGGCAATAACTGAACTGATAAACTGATATTTTTAAAATATTATACTTATTTTGCAACAGCTTAGAGACTAGTATGACAGTCAGATTTTGGATCACTAAATGTGATGTGAATAGCTCTAAAGATGATAGTGGAACTGGTGAATTGCTCAGTCAATACAGAGAAAAGTCTCTTCTCCAGTGGGCTTTGGACAAATGTTATATATAGTTATTCATCTAAAAAGACTTTATAATGAAGTTCAAAGGAAAGATAAAGAACACAGAAAATAACAGGAGATCTGTGCCAGTTGATTAACTTCTATTTATTTCTTTTTTCCCATAATTTGCTTTCAATTATTTGAGTTCAGTGGGGAGCCTTGATTGACTGATTGAAATTTACACACTTTTGCTATAAGTAATTAATAAAAAACATTGTAAATGTGCAGAAAAAATAAATTTCCAGTGCAGCAGAAAGGATTTCAAAGATTTTAAGGTATCAGATAATTTTAGCACATGAAGTATGGGCATTTTAAAGTTGATTTTTTAAGCATTTTTTTTGTTAATGCTCTTTAAAGTTCATTTGATATTATGTTAGCTCCTTGCTAACCTCAAAGAGAAGGCCACGCTGAAAACAGAGTTTACACAACATAGCATATGCTATGCAATAGCCTATTACATAGTATGCAATAATGTATCCATCATATAGAGATGCAGATTGCAGAAACTCTTATTTTGCTATCAAGAACAATGAAATGATTTCTTTTTGGTTTTCCTCTCTTCACAAAGGTCTCTTTTCTTGGGGAATATTTGGAGACATTGGCAGTTCCTTGCAAGACAAAAGCAGAAGGTATTAGCCTTAGTCTATGAGTGTAAAAATGGTTAGAGTTACAGTAGAAAACAATAGAAATGTGGCAAACTCATGCATTTCCTGTCATTGATACCAGTATCCACCTGAACTCCCACACATTTTCAGGCTATTTTGGGCCCCTATTCAATCACTCATGATGAATTTATTATTATTAATGTTACTTGTGTTATGTGTATTGCCCTAGCAATTAGTGATATGCAGCAGATACAGTCCTTTGTGATGTAATTATTGCTTTTACTAGCTAAAAGATGCTCAAGACACTGAGTATTGGAGACATTCCTTCTCCACCTGTGCTGCATAAGGAAAATGACCTTATAAAAATTTAATAGAGCCTACCATAAAAAGTAGCTTCAAAAAGACAGCCCCTCAACTTTCCCCCTTGAACTCTGACGAAACAGGAGAAGAAACTGGATGACACAGGGTGTTTGCAGTCATTC
Organism: Psittacus erithacus; assembly: GCA_009867235.2. Lineage (NCBI taxonomy): Eukaryota > Metazoa > Chordata > Aves > Psittaciformes > Psittacidae > Psittacus > Psittacus erithacus. Next base: position 1,382 of record WYDI02016164.1, on the reverse strand, counting down.
CAGTTAAGGAGCAAAGAATTTAGTCTCCCGCCCCTTAAGATATAAAGCTTTCCTATGGTTGCTAAATTTGTGACACCAGCCTCAGACAAAACATGCATATACAATTAATTTAAAATTTTTTAACTTTTGCTGATTAACTATATGAGTCATAATGTAATTTTCTATCTGAGGCAAAGACGGCACATTCTATGCCTTTTCTGTTAAGGTAAATCATATGGAAAATATAATTTTAAAATACAGGAAATACAGAGATGATTGTGGTTACCAGTCAGATTTTGATGCATCACAGCTGTTTTGGGCCTGTTTGACAATACTGAATGTCATATGATATTAACAGCACCAACGAAAATGGAATTTAGAGTAAAGCATGCCAAGTGCTTTTTCAAGGGCCAGCACTTGGTGTTAAAGGAGTTAAGAATTGGATATGTGAAAAAAGGAATAAGAAAGAAGGTTAAGTTTGTTCTTTGTTTCCACTCATATACATACACAAGGCAAAAAAATAATAAAATATCAGAGCGTTTAAAGCACAATTTAGTGTGCATTGTCATTTGGAAACAGTGAAGCATTAGTACTTGCAGATGGGATTTGTACATGTCTATTGGGGTGCCAGATGGCTTGGACTGCTAAATCACTCACACGGTTTACAGAAATAGCAAGGGTTAGAGGAGGTCTTCATCCCTTTCTCTAAGTGATGTTTGAATTCAGAGTGGAAATTCTTTTACATCGTTGGGGCTTGTAGATCACCAAGAAAGTGGTTACTTTTTCTGTTTTTATCCTCCATGTTAATGTCAAAAATGTAATTCCTCTTTCACATTAAACCGATACACATTTGACCGCTTCACAACAAAAGGAATAGGGCTACACTGACGACCCATGATATAAACCTACTGTAAAACACATTTGCAGAAGACACCTATGAATAGAATATAATGGTTTATGAGGTCAGAGTTATTTTGTGTATTTTTTTAAATCATACAATTTTTACCCTCTGTACTTGAGATTTTTCTTAGTTCTAAATCTAATTCTATGCAAGTTAATATATTGCACTCTAGCTTTAACAAGAACAAAATCAAAAGTATTGTTTAATGACAAATGTTAAGCTCAGTGAAATTCCTTAATTTCTTTCATATATTATTAGAGGATATCCTAACACTAAAGAAATAAACCAGAATTTACCAAATTATTTGAATGGGACTAAGTGTCGTGGTGTCCTGGGTTCAGCAGTAGCAGTCATTTTTCTCCTTCTTAGTAGCCGGCGCAGTGCTGTGTTTTTGACTTTCAGCCTGGGAACAGTGCTGATAATATCGATGTTTTTAGCTACTGCTTAGAATATTTAGACTGACCAAGGACTTTCTGAGCCTCATGCTCTGCCCTGGGAGGAG
>WYDI02016155.1:0-62980 GCA_009867235.2 Psittacus erithacus | reverse complement strand
ATTTCTATATTTTTATATATTATATAAATATTTATATTATATATATAAAAATATATTTTATATAGTCAAAAGGAGGCTGGAATACAACTGATACTGAATCTGGCATAGACAGAACCTACTGGTATAAAGGTTAATCCACCAGAAAATTTTCCACTGTTCCAAACTGCTGCGTGAGCTTACACCAGGTCAGTGTTATACATCGTGTATTGGTGGCATTTCTGGTCTATAGTTAGGAGATCTATATCAGCATATACTCTGCTGTCAAAATATCCTATTGAACGGTTGTGGGAGTTGGAAGCTTATGGCCATTTCTGAAAAGAAAAAAAAAAAAAAAAGAAAAAAGCCTCCTCCCTGGTGCTCTCCTTAAATAACTCCTCGCCTCCCCCACTGCATACTGAGCAGAGAATATTGCATGCTTCTCTTATTCAAGCAACTCCATTTAACCAGCTCATTTCAGCATAGTTGAAATGCTAACTTGTATCATCGCAAAAAGGCATGCGAACACTACCAACACATATCAAAGCAGGCTGTGGCACAGAAAAATGACCCAAAACGTGCACTCTCTTGGAGGAAAGAGCTGAGATGTGATATGACCCAACATGCGTCACTTCTTGCCTTCAGCGCAAGCACTTCTTGCTGATACAGCAGGGGGCAAAATGGGTACCCGCCAAACCAGGTGTCTGTGGCTCCATTAACCCATCCATAAACTGCAGCATCTGCTGGGGCATGCCTTCTGGAAGAGAATCAGACTTCCCTCGTATAAATCTCCTAAAGATTTAAACAGCAGATGTGCTGGGGCCCTTGGAAAAGGCTACAGTTGGACATTTTCTAAGGTGCACTTCAATTGAGAATCAGTTTCCTTAGTCTAAAAGCAATTAAATTATTTTATAACATTTCATGATTTTCCAAAGTATTTAGGACTAATGAAATATGAAAACTGCTTTGAAGATATGCACATTCAACTGCTATATGTTTATAATGTAAAGTGTATGCATATTAAGGATAGGTTAATTGTATAGAGTACTTGGAGCTGCTGATGGAACATCTTACAACTCTCCCTAAATGCAGAAAATATACAGTGTAGCAGAGTGGGGGTACTATATACTAGCTGTACAAGAAATCACATTTTTCTAATTATTGTCAAGTTCTTTCTGCCTCAGAAACATAGTGACATTTAGATAGACATTTTTGTCCTTTGTAAAACAGTTCTGTGGCATCTCCTTCTTCCCACTTTAAAGACCCTGAGGATTAAAAGGGCTTGAGACACCCTGTATATTAATATTTATTATGTATTATAATATGCATATTAATACCTATTTATGCTTAAGAACCAGAGTCCAGAACAAATTTTAAATTGTTGCCTCTCCTACAAAAAACAGAGAAAGAGGAAAGAGATGTGTCACAGACTAAAAGTACTAACAATAATGAAGGAAATCAAAGTAAAAGCAGAGAACAATTGCCTTTTGGCCATCTATTTACTCCGCAGTCTTGGAAAGCTGGCTCACAGTGATCGGAATTCAATATATCCATAAACTTCCTGACTATAGTCAACAAAGTCTACAGACTCTTCATTTCAAGTGAGATCTGACCTGCTGATGTATGTCACATGGGGAACTTTTCTATCTCTAGCAAAAGAAGGTTGACAAATAAAAGATATTTTGCACTAATCATTCTTTAGACAACTACAGTAAAAAAAATAACACTTCAAGCTGTATTGTTTGTAATTATTGTTACCTGAGAAAATAAGGTCTTTTTACTCAATGCTGTCCACAGGGATCCCAAGACTTTCTACAGGACCCTGTAGTAGCAAGCCTTCCTCAGGACTGATACAAACTGATATTTCACTAACAGAGTAAATAAGGCATAACCAAAACACTATGAAGCACATAACCACTTCTCATTTGTAAAATGTGACACTTGAAATGTTAAGATATTCTATAAGAACAGTCACTTTATGCCATATACCTTTCTATATACATTATTGCTGTTTATCATATATAAGTATCAGGTACATGACAGTGGTTTAACTCATATATAACAGTGAAGCTGTCTGAAAGAGATTAATAGGCGGTGTCCACTTCATCAGAAATCCCCTTTTGTCAGGACAGTTACAATCAGATTCCAATTTAAGCAAAAGGGTAAGCATGGTTTTGCCAGATGGACACTTCTTTTCAGAGGGCTTTCCTGAAGTAAATACACTCTGTCATGAATAATTAAGAGAATTCTTGGTGGGATTATATTAAGTGGTTCTATGTCAGTATACAAAGTTAGGAAAAAGCCCTATGATGAAAGAGAATTGATTTATTTTTATTTTTTTTTAAGTTAGCATCCAGCTGCTTGCTACTTGACTCCTTTCCTGATAAAGGATGAGTGCTGACATACCTGCATTTCATTGTAAAGCTTTTCTGGGCAGGCTTGATACAAGGGAAACACTACACAACATTAGTTGTTAGTCCTGAAACCTAATTATAGCTGGGAACTCAGTGCAATAAATGCTGATTGTGGTAATACAGATTCCTCTGATCACAGTTTAAAATCTCTGGTTGTTGGCAAAAAAGCTTAATTTTCTATTTGCTTATGCTCAGAACAATACATCCGTTTGACGTCTAGGAGTATTCTAAAGCTTCTGGGCTGTACTCAAACTACAAACAGAGGATTTATCTTTAACATAAAAAGAAAAACACAGAAGCAAGGGGCTGATGAAGGTTACTTATGCTAGTTTATTGGTCAGAGAAAGCATGAGAAACTGGATGAAAGCACGTTTTGTCACTAAATTAAGCCAAACACGAATAAGTATTATAAAGATAAAATTCAACTATGAACAGTTATAAGACACAGGCATAACTGAAAGTACAGATTCAAGACAGGTAAATCTGATTAGGCAGTGGATCATCAGAAAAGCATTTATCATAAACTAAATGAGAGTCAAGTATGTCCTGATACTGCAAAACATTAATCATCATATGTAACACATTTAGTTACATATGCTGATATAAAAGACATGAAATACTTAGTGTGGCAAAGCTTCAACTGGAGTATTCTGTGTGATTTTAGGGAAATCAGGATCACTTAGAGAAAAACCCAGGAGAAAGCAATAGAAAAATATTTCAGAAAAAATCACCTAGAGCAAAAGTGTTCATTAAATGTAGCTTACAGAAGACTGAGAAATATATTGCAAAGAGAAAAAGTCTTATACCCCAATAGTCCTTTAGGCGCAAAACCACGGACACAGAAATACCACTGCTTTACCCAGCTGACCTGAGGACACAAGAACAGCATGGTAGAGCATGAAACAGATCTCAGAGAAATGAGCCTACTTCCAGGAGATACAAAATGTGAAGGTATTGTACCAAAACTAAGATATGAAGATACTTTCCAACACTCACTTATTCTGGATTTTGATACTGCATTCCTATCAAGTTTGCAAAGAACATCAAATTGGGGGGAACAGCCAACATGCTCGAGAGTAAGGCTGACCTTTACAGGCTGAAGGTGTGAGCCAACAGGAACTTCATGAAATTCACCAAGACAAGTCATGCAGTTGGAAATGAATAAACCCTTGCAATGATACACACTGATGAGCTGGAGAGCAGTTCTGGGGGAAAGGCCCTGGGGACCTCAAGGGTAATGAGCTGGGCAGGAGCTAGCATTGACCCTGGGCAGCAGGAATGGCCAGCAGCATCCAGGGCTGCATCAACAGGAGCACTGCCAGGAACCTGAGGGTTCTTTCCCTCTGCCCAGCACTGCCTGTTAGACCACATCAACATATTGAAATCAGCTCTGCGTGTGCACACACATGCACAATACACAGAAGATATTGCTAAAGCTAGAGTGAGATGAGTGGAGGGCCAACTCAGTGGTCAGGGCTGTAGACATAATGTGGGAGCCTTGTTGAGTAAGCAGGGCTTGTTCAGCCTATGGAAGGGAAGGCTCCAGAGACACAAACATCCCTGGAGGTTTTCAAGACTTGACTGGACAATGCTCTGAACAACCTCATCTGATCTCACAGCTGGCCCCACTTGGAGCAGGTGGTACACTAAGGAACTCCTGAAGTCCCTGCAAAAATTAATTATCCTATGAAACGCATTGTACATATTTCTCAGATATGTTTGGTTCTTTTTTAACCTCATAAAACCAGTAATTTTTGCTCCAGAAAAGTGGGAGATCAAGAAAAGCTAGGTCTTGAATTGTTGGGGACCTTATCTTGACCTTTGAACAGGCTCTAAAACACAAAAATTAAACACAGGCCTTAAAGTCATAAGATACCTCACAACAAATAAGTTTTAATTTTTTATTAGCACAGCATTATCATTTTATAAGGAGGAAGATGTCTTCTCTGATTTGGACACCAAATTCTAAAAAATCTTTCTTTTTTAAAATTTTAGAAACTTAAATTTGAAAGAAATTAAGTTTACATCTTCAGAAAAACTGATATGAACAATTTACCATGAGGAAATTTCCAGACACCTTGATCACCTTTTATGAATTAGAAACAAAAAAGAATCTCATTTAGGACTTTTAAAAATATCTGTACAAATAGTGTTATTGGTAAGTCTTCCATTAGTTGTTTTAGAAGGAGCTGGGGCACAGGGCCAAACTCCTAGAATTTAGGAAGATATCCCATGTGATCTGTATCAAAATAATTGTCAGGGTATGTTCTGTGACCACCACCACCATTTCCAAGCTAATTCAACTTAGCTTGATTTTGTGTCTAGACAACAGTTCGTGCCTTGTACATTATATTATTCATTCACAAGTGTAGCAAGACAACTGAAAAACAATCCTTTCTTGCACAAAAACACTCAGGGAGGATAAAATTTTTATTGTACTGGGCTTCCAGGTAAAGGTGTACATTATATGAGATCAATCTTACTTTATCTAGATGTTAGTTCTTACGTTGCACGAAGTGGGGAAAAAGATAAGGCTGAAAGTCACTACAGAAACTGCTGGTTCCAAATATCATCCCGAGGCAGAAAATCACAAGTTTAAAGATTCACGTATGATAGTATCTTCCTGGTAAGAACTAGGAACATCAATATGAGCACAGCTAAAACAGTCCTGACATTAGCTTACAAATCAGTTAAGTTTTCTCTTTCTTTTGTGTAGCTGTTGTAATAGATTTTCAAAGAACCTGTCTGTTTGCACAGTAGATCCTGTCTTGATACAAAGCATTGGACCAGATCTCTGGAGGCCCCTTTCAAACCAAAGGCGAAGGAAAATATTATTTTTCTCTGTTTATATTATTTTAGTTGGCTTCGGTTGGTGAAAGGAAAAAAAAAAAGAAAAAAAAGATGCATGAGAAGAGATGAATGTCATAATCTGTTACTTTCAGAGATCTGGTTTCTTTGAGAAATTACAACTTTTATGGTGTGCTTTCTGCTTTTGATCCATTTGCACTTCTGTCATTTCCTTGCTACTAGTAGGATTTGTCTTAGCTAACCCCTAGAGAAACAGAATAGTATCAACTCCTATTCTAGCACAACTGACCACGCTATCTAGTACATTTATTTTGCTAAAAAGAGTTCAAGATCAGTGAACATGGAAGCAAAGACTACTTAACATAAACAAATAACTAAATACAGGACTCTGGCAATACCTTATGCAATACAAGCCACTGCAGATCATGCTCTGAATCAGAAATTCTGGATTTTGTCTATACATCCCTTATTTATTTAATAAATACGACTTACAAATAAACTCCTAATATGAATTCAATAATTTAAAACAGCTATTAAAACTGAGATCCCAATGCTTCATATTTACTTATACAAGCCAGACCTTTTTGGTTCTCACATAAAGAACAAAAAATCTACACTTTTTTTTAAAAAAATATCATGCTGTAAGCATATGGAAACCTGTCATGAAGCAATTATCCAAAGTTATTTTGTGCCGTCCAGTTAAAGAAATTCAGAACAGAAAAATAAAATCAGACTCTTTCTTTTTAATTGTGGTGACAGGCAGGAAATAGAAGTGACCCGTCACTTGCTTTCCATGAGCTTTAGAGGCAACTGGTAGGAAACACTCTGTTTATATCCTAGAGGAGAGCATGTCATTTAGACTGAATGGATTCAGAAACACCTACTAGGAGCATTCATACACTCTTAGTGTTGTAAAGGCTTTTATTACAGCTTGACCTTAACTGTGTCATTAAAAAATGCACACAAGTATCCTCTCAGTGCTAGCTTCTCTAAAATATTGCACCAACAGTTCTAAAAACAAACCTAGACCACGCACATCACAACAACATACTTAGTGATTTCAGGCCACAGGAACAAAAAGAAAGAAATAATTATTTTTTCTTGCTGGGTTTACATGTACTATGCAGTAGAAAAATGATTTATTCCACCACTGTATATTATCCCAATTTAGGAAAGTATTTATGTGTACCTAACTTCAAATCTGTGCTTCATCCCACTGATTTCAGTTGAATCAGTATCATAATAAATGTTGAGACGAAGCACACTGGAAGTTATGGGTTAACACTCTATGTTGAGCTTTGATTCGCTATGAAAGAAAGACAAACAGATAAGGTGTTTAAGTGAGACAGGACATAAGCGGTACTGAAGACCTAGACTTGAAGCTGCCCTAAGCATCGCCTGCATAATTCTTAGGCATATCACCTTACTAGACATTTACTACTACACAATGCAATGCAGCATTGCGCAAAGATTCCTGAACTATACCTATATGACCTAGGTGTAGCACATAAAGCACAGTAAGTGAGGCTAATTACCTCAGATGAACCACTGCCCTAACACAGCTACAGTACTTTTTGCATGGCATCATCTGAGGTGCCTCTGTTACACTCCACAATGCGGCGCACAGACTTGTCTTTTGCCTCTATTTGCCTTCATACAAATTCTTAAGCAAAACCAGTTTTAACTGGATTTTTCTTATTACAAAATCTTCATTAATTGACACTTTGTTGCTAGAAAATTCTCAAGAGAGCCAACGTCACAGGCAGATGAAGCAGTATTTCATAATCAGGTTCCAGCTCTAACACAATTAATATGCATGTTGTGGGTGACATTGTATTAAGAAGCATGGATTAACAAGCTAAATCCCTTCCTTCCCCTTATTAGTGCTGCCCAATGAACCATGTACCTGCACAATCATGTGAAAAGTGTGTGCCTTTTGCCTTTGCAGTGCCCACCCTCCTTCCCATCCAACTCAGAGCAGTAACCCTGATTAAGCACAATGGCCATCACTGAAAATTCAACATTATCAGATTAGTTAATTTTTACTTTAAACTAAGGTGGAAATTATAGTATCTCAGATATGAATTAGTCCCAGACAAAATATAACTGTTTATAAACCAATTTTCTTACAACTAGGTCAGGTTACTGCCCTCACATTAAATATGTGTGAAGTTTCTCTGTGAAATACACCAAATTTTTCTAAAGGGTTATTCCTGTGACTACACACTAAATACTGAGACTTAATTTAGGGATAACTAAACATCAAACTTAAGGACGGTTGTGTCAGACTAAGGATGAGAGACTTCATAGCTTTACGTATGTTTTTAAAAATGTTTTCAAAACTGCAAGAATAAAGGGTATTGAGTGTTAAAAACACAGACACTACCTTTCAAAAATAAATTCCATTAATCTCTACTGTATTTACAAAGTCACAGAGTAAGAAATAACAACAAACATTATTATTTCTTTAGCTCTCCCATGTGAGTAGTATGAGAGGACAATGTATTCTGCTTAGCGAGGAAAAGCTGCCTTGCACTTAGCAATGTTTGATATGTAAACAGGAATGAGATAAAGACAAAGCAAAACAGTTGACATCAATGAAGAAAACGACATTTACAGAACATGATAATGAATAGCTTCTGGCTTTTTTCCCTGAGGGAAAAGGGGCCTATTTTACTGCCATTTTCTTTTGTCTCCTGCTTTTAAAACTATTCCAATCTGAACAAATTTTGCATCCTTTGAACTACGTTATGTACTAGCACTGAGCTGGAATTTCCGATAACCATTTAAGTGCACAGATTTCTGCTTATGACTATGGCAATAAAGCACCAAAACCAGCATTTTGAAAACACGAATAACTTTGTTATTTCAAGAAGTAAGGTATCAGTATAATATTAATAAAAAACCTGCTGCAGACAGATTTGGGGATAGCCAGAACACAGCTCTTATTTTTATTTTTCTAAACTAAAAAAATCACCTGTTAAGATATGTCTTTTGTAAACTGGTTTCAGCACAGAAAGCTTATATTAGCCTGTGTGTTGCTCAGTAAATAGTTTTGTCTTGACATTTTCATAAGACAAAATTTCAAATAATTTTGTAAGTGTACCTGTACTATGAAGTACATAAGTTTTTACAGACAGTGGATGTACTCAAATGGAAAATGAAGAAATACAGCTTGGTTTTTATTCTCGAAATGTCAAATCTCTTTAGGCTACATTGAAGGCCACATCTTTTTTTTTTTAATTATACAGATATTCCTGTGGAATATATTTAAATGAGACCCAAGCCTTCTGTTCCTAAAAATATATTAGTATGTAAATCTAGGATAATTCCATTATCGAAAAAATTGAATGCACAACAGGGGTGACTCAAAATAGAATTTTCCACACCTCTGGTGATATTAAAAGAAATAATAAAGGCAGTATACCTTGTAGTGCTGTTTCTCTGACTCGTATAATTTAGTATTTCATAAGACAGAATCACTCAGGTCATAATTCTGTGAACTATCACTTTACAAGCATAATTGTGAAGTTGAATATACATTAAATAAGGAGAATAATAATGACGATGGTGGTAATAAAAAAGTAGCAAATACTGAGTATTGCTGAACTTGGAAAAAAACTAAGTCAGTCTGCATGCAAGTGCAAACTGGTCCAATACATGTCCTGAAATGCTTCGGAAATTGTGTTTGAACTTTGCTCCTGCAACCAAGAGTAATTTTGTATTTCTATGCTCAGACTTACTTTGGCACTAGTCGACAGTTAGATGCCATTAAGTTTATGAGCCCCAAGGCATTTCTCCACTAGTGTCTACTACTTTTAAAATGCTGATTCACTAAATAAAGCTTACTGGGTTAAGAGCCACAGTATCAGATCTAAACTTTAAAAAGTGCTTTGGGTACCTGCTTATAACTTTCATGCGTAGCCAGTTAAAATGTTGATAATATACTCCAAAATTATTTCATATAACTTCTGATTGCAGTTCACGTATCAGTTTCAGATCTGCTCATGTACAAGGAGCCCTCTTCCTCCTGTATAAGTAGGTATGGTCATGTGTATACTAAACAAGTAATGCCGAACACAAAGATCCCTTTAAAGCCCTTTAATTTGGCCAAACAAAACCAGTCATGCCCCCCAAGATACTAGTCACTCTAGTGACTTTTGAAATACTGGGAAATACACAGTATTTACATGAGAATGAGACATTTTTAGGAATTATTAATATAATTAATTAATCAATAACAATTATCTATCATGGGCAAAGAAAGTCTCACAGAATACATGAATAGAAGTTGGTGTAGTGTCTAACTTTACCCACTTGCTCTACAAAGCAAGGATATTCTCCTTTCTACTTTACAGGGAGTAAATACGTACGTATTTGTGTATATTATCTATTTAGCAGTCAACCATCCACAATCATTAGTGGCCATCCCCTTAACGTAAGCAGAGGGTCCTGATTTTCACACAGCCAGCAAGCAACATGACACTGAACACAAGGTTCAGTTACGGAGAATTCATGCAAGACCTGTCCTGCTTCCCCCTGCCCCATGACCTGTTTCTGTCACAAGTATATTCCAGGACCACCAAAAATGGCAAAAAGATGAATACATGCGTGTGCGTTACTCTCACATCTTCTCAGCCCTCTCAGTAAAATCACACCAGATGAAGGCTCAGAAATTAACTACTTCTAACATGAAATCTTCCACAGTGTGTTACATTGATTTTCATAAGGCCAGAAATAGTAAAGACCCATTACCTGTACGCTCAGCAAACCTGAAGCAAACTTTACAGGCAGCACACTGAAAACTCAACTAAAGGGCTGCGTCTGTATAAAAGGAATTGGCCTTCCTAAATCAACAGAATGTGCAGATTTACTTCAGTACTTTCATGGTTTGTGTATCTGAATAGGACAAAGAGACTTCCTGTTGACTCTTCTTGCTAAAATCCACACTGGGTTTACACACAGGGATATGCAGTTTGTGCAATTTAATTCTGTAGGCAAGCTAAGTTTGCATTCAAATGCATAGTTTACTAAATAAAAACAGAACAAATAATATAATCAAGTAAAATAAAGTACAATAAAATAAAATAGCATGTACAGAAGAAAGATAATAGCAAAACAAAGTATGCCTCAAAGTAGCCCTTTATTTTGCCCTAAGATACATGGGAAGCTGAAATTGGAAGTGATTAGAGAGGATCACCTCGGCAAATGGCCGAGTAGCTGCAGAGAGGAGCCTTCAAACCCGGATTGAGGGGAAACCCCGCGTTCAGGAGCCTCAGCTCTGAGTGACGAGAGCCACCGAGAGACCCTCAAGCCCTCGCCAGGCCCTGCCCAGCAGCCGGCAGCTCCGCTGAGCCGAGCAGGCACTCACAAAGGCGGCGCCAGGAGGGATGGCACCGCCCAGAATCGCGTCGCAGCTCTGCTGGGGGCCAACAAGGAAACGCACACTGCACCTAATGAACAACCAGCTGATGCCGCGGTACAGAGGGTCACTACTAGTGCCTCCAGGAGAAAGGTCACAGTAGTAGATGACTCTACTCTGAAAGGCACAGAGGCACCCATCTGTCGGCCTGACTCAGTGTCAAGGGAGGTGTGTTGCCTATCAGGGGCTTGGATCAGGGACGTTGCTGACAGGCTGCCTAGTCTGGTAATTCCCACTATTACCCACTTCTACTGATCCATGTGGGTGCTAGTGATATAGATAGCAGCAGCCTGGACACCATTAAGAAGGACCACAGAGCCCTGGGAAAGGTGGTTAGGGGCTCTGGGGCTCAGACAGCTTTTTCATCAGTCCTCCAAGTCAAAGGGGAGGACCTTGAAAAGGGCAGGTGGATTTGGCAGGTTAATAAATGGTTAAAATGGTGGTGCCATAGTCAGGGGTTTGGTTATTTAGAAGATGGGACTTGATTTGGGAGGCCAGGTTTACTGGAGGCTGCTGGAGCTGGTCTGACAAAGAGAATTGCTGCTTTGGTAGGAGATTTGCCAGGCTGATCAAAGCAGCTTTAAACTAGATGTGTTGGGGGAAGGGGGCATTGATTCATCCCAAAACACCCAGTCAGTTGTCAGCACCTGTAATAAATGCTTGGAGCAATGCAGAGCTATTTCAGCCACTCCAGCCAATGAGTTGGCTTCATTTGGGGGTTGGCTCAGATGCCTCTATACAAACGCCCATAGCATGGGGAACAAACAAGAGGAATTAGAGATGAGTGCACGTCTATGGGCATATGATATAATAGGCATCACAGAAATAACACAGTCTGTAACACAGTCACTGAAGCTCATCTTAGTACTTATTTTATTAGATGCTGCTCTATTCCTCTTAATTGCTACCTGATTAAGGAGTTCTGTTTAAACAAGGGATTAGGTCTGGAAATATAGCAGATAGAAAGGACTGCAGGTATGAGAAAGTACAGATGCATCTCTAATAGGCAAATCTGATTTCTGTAGCTGCATGTAAAACCAAAGGCATGACGTATACAGAAGAGCAAAGAAATACTAAGAAATATTAGGATAAAAATGCAAAGTCTCTAGCAGTGGCAGTTTTAACCCATCTGGTTTGGGGCAGGAAAGTGACAGAAAACAAAGCCCAAGCAAACAATGATTTCAACAGAAGATCATATCAAAGAAGGGTCATATAGATGTTCTCTGTGTTTTATTCATTCCTGGAAAAATTTAATGTCATAGGGCAGTCTCCAACTGTTTTCCAACAAATCATTCTACTAAATAAATTATTTTCCTATTTAACAATATCATTTTCATTATTCATTTTTACTGAGAAAGGCCACAGATTTATTTTTTTTTTTTACATGTGATTAGCACTTTTTTTGTCTCTGCAAGCCTCTTCTTGGGCGAACAAAACATCATGAAACTGGCGTCAGTGTACTAGTGTCAAAATAAACACTGCAATTACTGTGTAAGCTTAATATTAAGCTGCAACATCAGCTTGGTAAACTGATTTTTACCCAATTCATGATTCAGTTATGTTAAAATTTCATAAAAGGTTAAAGCAGAAATTAGAAGGTGCCAGCATTTAGGGCATAAGCTGTAAATTATGCTTCTCTGTAATCATAGTTGTAAATGCAGTTTGTCAAATAGTATTTCTACATTGTTTCAGTGCCCTTTTCCATCATTTCAGTCAGCAGAAAATTTCTACTAAGGTTTTATTTCAGGCTACTTCCTTTGCATAGTTCTTTCTTCAAACTAGATTTAACAATTTTTCTCACCCATACTATTATTATTCAAGAAATGTTAAAACTTTAGGTAAGCAGAGGCCTTATTAGCACAGACAGGCCACAGACCAAAATCACAGAATCATGGAATTGTTTATGTTGGAAAATACCTTTAAGACCTTTTTAAGAACACTGAGTACAAATTGGTGTGTTAGGAAGCACAGAACCTCATATATATTTCTTCCTTGAAATACTAAACATCCACTGAGTTCTTCCCAGAGTGCTGTTTGCACAGATCTGATAAAAATACAGCTTTCCCTGGTTAGATACGTATGAAAATTATTAAGCATCTCCAAAGCCTCTGTACTATTTTACATCCGTTGGCTGACTTGAAACTATTTTTGTTTACTTTTGATATCAACCACAGAGTACATCAAGTTTCATATGATTTATGTTGTACTGTACTAAGCTGCAGCAACAACATTTTGTACCATGATTCCAAGAGATGTGTCATAAACTAACTGGAGCTGGACAAGACCTATACACTGAATAAAGAAGTTCCAACGATCATCTGGGTGATGGGTGATTCAGTACAAGATATTCCTGCACCATTCGCTCCGGCATTATATTGCATAAAGTAATTTTAGAAGCCAGACTGATGGAGCTGCCATTTTTAGGAGCTATATAAAACTATTATCCTTGCATCTTCCTTGAAGGAAGTGATCCTGCCCCTCTACTCTGCTCTCATGAGACCTCAACTTGGAGTACTGTGACAGTTCTGGTGTCCTCAACATAAAAAAGACATGGAACTGTTGGAACAAGATCAGAGGAGGGCCACAAGGATGATCAGGGGAATGGAGCGCCTCCTGTATGAAGACAGGCTGAGAAAGTTGGGGCTGTTCAGCCTGGAGAAGAAAGAAGGCTGCATGGAAATCTCATACAGTCTTCCAGTATCTGAAGGGGGCATACAAGGATGCTGGAGAGGGACTCTTCATTAGGGACTGTAGCGATAGGACAAGGGGTAACAGGCAACTTAAACAGGGGAAGTTTAGACTGGATATAAGGAGGAAGTTCTTTACTGTAAGGGTGGTGAGGCACTGGAATGGGTTGCCCAAGGCAGTTGTGAATGCTCCATCCCTGGCAGTGTTCAAGGTTAGGTTGGATGGAGTCTTGGATGACACGGTTTAATGCGTTGTCCCTGCCCACGGCAGGGGTGTTGGAACTAGATGATCTTAAGGTCCTTTCCAACCCTAACTATTCTATGATTAGTACTCAATTATCATTTTCAGAAGACTTGACTGAACTTTTTCAACTAAACTCAGTTTGAGCAGTTATATTTTAACTATAAATAATCCATACACAAATCCAAAAGGAATCAAAGGAAACCTGACATAATGAGGTTTAACCTCAGTGTAGAGGTCATTTTCAGTTATGATTAATAAAAGAATTATGGGAAGAAAACTGTGCTATGTTTTAGGCTGACCTTGCCTGACTCTCCCGAAGAGAGTTGGCTACAGTAACTAAAGTTACTGTACCAGTACCACCAGAGTACTGTATCACCAGAGTGGTGAAAAATTCAAGCTAGCCCAGGGAGCTCAGTGAAGACAGTACTTCAAATAACAGAGAGGGCTATCGTCTCTCTTAGATCTAGCACTGAAACGAGCTGGGGTTTAATGACTGGGGCTTCCATATGCGAATAACAATTTCTTTAATGACCCATTCCTGACTGGAAATTTATCTTCAGTAATTGTATCAGGAAGATTCTGAGAGTGACTTTTGAAATACAAATTGCAGAACTATATTATCACTATAGATTTACGCAGTGTAATAGCTAAGTGGTTTCAGGAGCTGAATGCAGTGAATCTCCCCCCCACGTATGAAATGATTAGCGTTCTAGTAAAGTGCAGACATATATTTTGTACTTAAACTAAAAGCCAAATGAGCTCCTCTACCATTTTTATAAGTGAGTAATCACATCTAGTTTTAAACGAGGATTTATACAGCAATTTTATCCCTTGGACCTATATCCATTTTCAGTCCGATGTGAAATATCGGTGGACTGCCTAACAGTCAGCGCTTAATTTCTTCAAAAGAAGACCAAAAATTACTTCAATATCTATATGACTTCTACAGGTCTCTGAAAATTTCTTTTTCTCTAACAGAACGCTGAATTCAGGCCAGAAACTAAGATGTAAGACTCTCATCAACGGAATTCACAAAAAATTTGAGTCATATGGTTCATGTTATATTTATTTTTGTATTTTCTTTCTCCATTTCAAGGAATTTATTCCAAATAGTGTTTTATTGTATGGTTAGTTTTGTGTTAAAACTAAGACAGATGTATGTTCTAGCTTCATTAGATTATAGATTCCAGTGCTCTTAATTACCAAGTTTGTTTCTTTCCCTTGGATAAAACAGATTTTATTTTTGTTGCTTCCCACTCTTTATCTTTTTTGCCACAGACAGATTTTTATCCTCTTATTTTCTATATGTGTTTCCATATCATGCTTACCCCAAAGGAGATAAGAAAGACAAAGCCCCTCAATCAAAGAAATAGCAAATGGGATCATGCCAAGTCAAATGAAGTAAATGCAAGTTTCTGGAATAAAAGTAAACATGCAGAAGTAAACTGACTAGAGCTATAAAGACACAAAAGTCAAAAGTGGTTTTATATGGTCTGATGCTACTTTTTATGTTCCAAACTTCTCTCTGTCACTGAAAGAATAAAATACCAAAGACTACTAGATATCTGAGTTCCTTTAGGACAGAAACACAGAAATACAGAAGTACAAGGTGTGCCTTGCCTCCAACATACCACTCTAAATATACAATTTATTCATGAAAAAAATGTAAACATGTTTGTTTACATGTAGTTAATTCTAAACCTTTGGCTTGTTAGAATTATGATGGAGAGAAAAACAGTTGCTGAAAAGAAAGATAATTGTACTGAATGATTGCTTTACCTCAGAGTTTGCTAACAGAGTGATGTATCTCCTCTGCCACTATTCAATCAATATGTATGAAGAATAATACAACAAAGATAGGCTTTTAAACATCAAATGAAAGAAAATGCCCAGAGGAATATGAGTTCCAGATTTACTCTCTCTAACAAAGCAGAATTTCTATAACATTTATTCTGAAAGCCAGAAAAATAACAAGTCCACTTGGGACCTAAGACAAAGACACTGAGCTGTCTCAAGCTTATTTTACTACATTACTTTGTTAAATAAAAATTACTCTTGAATTTCATGTAAATTAATTACAATTAAACATCACTGGAGCTATATTTTCTTAAAAGATCCTTTGAGAATTAAACCGTAATGTCAAAAGCAGCTCATGTCAAAATTGGAATAAATAAATTATACATCAAAATCCAAAGCTAATGTACCTCTGCTTTCAAGTAGAAAAATATTGTTTTGGATATCTAGTAATTAGAATGCAAGTGTGCAGGTGTGTACGTACTTAACCCTGAATCAGGATGAACCACTCAAAACAACTGCACAGCCAGATACTCAAAACAAATATTGTGAAATAAAGTTAACAACAGAGCCGTATACCTTATGCATGAGCTGTAGGTATCTGCAGATACTAAAATAACCACTTAATTTGCAAAATAAAGTAGATGATATAAATGAATATTTCACTTTTGTTTTGAAACTCTAAGCTGTAATCTTGATTACATCTTCTGTAATTGCAGTGCTAACCTCCTAGTAATGTATCTTGTAGAACACAACCGTCCATAAATATCTCACAGAAAGATGATGTTTGAGACATTTAAATGTAAATGTCTTAAAATGTAGTCAATTTTCAGAAAGACAGTGTATAATATTAACACTGACATTATTGTCATCTATTTCCTGAATATTAAGGTGCAAAATGATGATCTTAGGGATAAAGATCATCATATCTACGCTGTTAAAAACCACTGAAAAATCTCTTACCTTCTGTACACTAACAGGCTGCTTAGGGTTCCAATTAATTTTCATTAAAATTTGAGAGTATAAGCCTAAAAAACGAGAGACTAGGTCTAAAATACAAGACTAAGCCTAAAAGCTTAGCTGAACAGAAGTACATGAATATGAAAGTAAGACAAATTACACAGAGTACACTTTAAAAAAATCATTATTGGATGCAAAAAACCCCAAAACAGTACCCCAAAACAGTGTAGTTACACTTCGTTGTATTTTTCAGTATCTGAAAACATGTATTGTAAAATGTTACATTAGAATTAGATAAAATTAGTTCTAGTTAATCAATATTGCTTTTAAACATGAAGAGGTATCTTAAACAACATATATTATCTGATGTCCATCCTCAGCAAAACTGAGTTAGTCATGATTATTACTCTCCAGCAAAAGAAATCACACACATTAGCCGTTTACTGGTGTTGCCTCTCAACTCTTCCTTCTTTGAAGTGTAAACAACACTGATGCTTTGAAGATCATGCTCCGAGAGATTAATGGCGCCTGAATTTCAAAGAAAGAATAAAACGAGAAAAAGAGTGCAAAGAAAAACAAACAAATAAACAAAACAAACAAACAAGCAAAAAAACCCAAACAAACAAACAAACAAAAAAAAACACAAAAAAACCTGCAACTCACAACATTCCTTTTAGTTCAAGCCCTGTCCATTTCAGGGGAAGAAAAAGAATAAAAAAAGTTGAATAAACTCATGAACTCTCCTTACTCAGAAAACACGCATGATTTAGTAAGACAAAGGAAAACCGAAGAAGGCAATAGTACTGGGGTAGAGACTATTACCACTGAAATAAAAGGGAAGTGGAGGCTGAAGTCACAAGAAGGCAGGGAAAAACACTCTAAAGAGAACAGGGTGAAAGCACATTTTGCTGGAATGTGCATGTTATACATGCAGTAAAGAAGGTTCACCCTTAAGAAAAATATCAGTAAAAAAAAAAAATCAGACATCAGTAAATACAGAGTAAACAGGAAAAGAATAAATGGTATGCAGTAAAAGTAAAACAAAACCAACCAAATGTAAAAAAAAACCCCACAACTAAACAAACAAACCCCAAAACAAAGTGCAAAAGACAACCGAGAAAATGTAAACAATTCTTTTGATGTTGAAATTATTTCAGGTTACACAGAGATGAAACTCACTGAAGCAAGTTTAAACCTGCTCCAGAATCTCAAACAAATATATCTGCTTCTCCTCTCTCTATTACCTTCCTAATAACTAGCTGGTATAGTTCAGCTGCCAGACCTTGCTGGAATCTATGTAAACAGAATTGCCTCATTTCATTCAGAATCTAGAGATCTTGTCCTTAAAATAGTACTACTGGTGGCAAATCAGGTTTTAACAGTAGTACTGTACGAGGATAGCTAAGAAATAAACATTCACAGTGAAAGCTTTTCGTTAGACAGCTGCAATATAAGTCAATCATATAAGGAAGATAGAAACTGATGAAAATTCATAATTTTTATGTTATTTGCTACCATGTAGTTAAAAGACACCCCCTCCCCCCCAAAAAAAAAAAAGAAGAAAAAAAAAGTGGGGAAAAAAAAATCCCAAACACCAAACTGTTTTCACTTTTACTCAGGGCTTCACCTACCCATATTCACTTATTGTACCGAAACAAATTCCAGCAAGACTGCCTGAGAGTTAACTCCCTTAGTTTTTGAAATCTGTTTGAAACTGCATCTTCACATTATTTGGGAAGTTGGTCAAGCATGCTTGAAAAGGCTTTATACCCCAATGGTCCTTTGCTGTCCAGGCATGCTTGTATACATAGCTTGTGCTACATGTATCACTGCATTGTCTTACAAGCGTTAATGTATTTAAAACGCAAGCTTTTTAGAGAAAAGGAATGCACTCCATGTAATCAAGTTAGGACAGGAAAACTTGCACAGTACCAAAAAAGTACAGCTTTACTTGTTCAACCAAAACTTCCATTTCAAAAGACTTTTAGAAGAGAAAAACAAACATGGAAAAAGCAGGAAAAAAAAAGAACAACTTGAACATAAATAACATTCGTTACATTTATATATGTGCAAGCATGCACAGTTCAAGGTATATTTCTTTGAGACACCTGAAACATAAGAAAGTTGTCATGGTTTAAGGCCTGCCACGCAGCCCACTCACTGCCCCCTCCTTCCTCCCTCGTCCTTAAACCACGACAAAAGTAAAGAAAATATGTTAACTTTGAATGTCTAAGAAATATCATTTAAAATTCTAATGACCTTAGAAAATCTTATTTCACAATAATCTAAGCTCTGCATCTAAACCACCAAGCTTCTACACAAAATGTTTACAGGCGGGGAGGGGGGGAAGGAGGGGATTTCAACTGCATTAGATATGAAGATATGAAACTGAATTTAGCTTGGATAACCAAAGACAAATCACTTTTTCTCAAAGTGCACCAGGGTTACTTTTGGCAAAGTAAGCTTTTTATTTCAAATAATTCCAGTATAATAATTTGAAAGTTAACTTTCTACTCAGCATTCATTACAAAAGATCTCTGTTGGAGTAAGATAATAGCAAGATGATAAATTTTAGACACAGTCTTTGAGAATCACCCAACTGTAGTCATCCAGTCTTTAAAATTCATTATTCTCTGTAAAATATCAAGCACACTTCTAATTTTTTAAGGTCTTAGTTCATGTCTTAGTACGGTGGCCAATGCTAAATTCAGGAAAATGAACATAAAGAAAGTAGAAATGAGTGATAATTTATCTGTATGATTTAATGCAAGGTAAAAAAATAGGTTGGGAAAGGAAAAAGAAGTGGACGACTCATTCAGGTTCTTCCTCTTCTTAACTCACATCTTTACTAAGAACTTAACTTTTTGCTAAAAGACCAACAGCAAAAAAAAAAATAAAAAAAAAATGCCTAAGGAGTGACAGACAAACTACAAATCATTAGCTTAATAGTTGCCACAAGCTGCCTGTATAAAAGTGTTAAGTACAAGTTTACAGGCAATAAAGAAAGTACACATTTTAGAAAATATACATGTGCAAAAGAGAACAATTAATAGAGAACTTTGAAGATTTAGCTGCTAATTGGTAATGAGGGGGGAAATTAGGTATTTCTTAACTCTCATTAAAAGTTGATGAAGGATCTTTTATGTTTCTGTAGGTGCCCTGAATGCCTCTTGCCCCTTTCAAGGGTTTAGCTGCCTGGGCTGTGCAAAAAGCCTTGTTGGAAACCTCCTTGGTTCAGGCGCAGCTTTTGAGCTCAGGCATTGGTGCTGGCCTGAGTTGTGATCAGCCATAGACACCTCTGACCTTTCTGATGTCGGCCAACATCCCAGCCTGGCCTTGGCCCATTGCAACTGCCATGTCCCTTTCCAGCCTTCCAGGGCTGTGTCTGACCACAGTGACCATCCATGGACCTGCTGGGTGCTGCAGGGATGTGCCAAGAAGGTGGGGGCCCTGCACATCCCTCCACCCAGTCTCCCATGCCCACACAGGGAAGTACATGCTCCAACTCCTCTCTGGCCATTACACAGAACTGCCTAATTTCTGGAAATGGTACTGGAAACTCACAACTCAAAGCAGCCCTCGCAAAAATGTTACTGGCATTTGAGAATGTTTTCAGGGTTCAAAAGTCTTACCCAATATGATTTCTCCACTTGCACAGAAGAATTAGGAAGAGGTTTTAGCCAAGAAGAATTAGAAGGGCGTAATCATCATGGCCATTCAGCCTAAAACACCTCCTATCATAAATTTTCTCTCTTCCTGCACCAATAACTCCCAGAATGGAAAACTGAAACACAGCTGAGGAACTCCGAGTCTGATATTTACCTTCCTCCTAAATTTACATACAATGAATGCCGCTCTCATTGCCTGGAACTTTATTTGTCAGCAGGATTTTAAAACAAAGTTGACCCCCAACAGTGAAATTCTTGGAGCCTCAACACTGTATTTTCCTGGGGTGAGACTGAGAATTTTGGTAGAACTAACTTCAGCTGAGTTTCAGCCCACGAAGTCTAACGGCAGTTTGATAAAGTGATGTAATTTGGCACTTCATATAGAAACTATTACTCTATCAGGACTACCACCCGTGGGAAAATCTGTTGTAGTCCTTTCAGATCTAGTTATTTCATTCACAGTATTCAGATCCAACCAATTTTGTAAGACATGTTTAATAGTTGTTTGGATTTTCCTCTATTCATCAGACACAGATACCAGTAACGGGTCATCTACGAAGCAAGGAATCAAGACAGTACTGTGTAACCACCTCTGTGAATTTTTGGATGCAGCTGGATTTTATGGGGGTACTAAAAGTTTAAATTAAAGTGAATATTTATGAGGAAAAAAGTGATCTATCAGGCTTGTGTACAAGGAAAGAGCACGGTCCATCAGAGGACTAGAACATCCTTGTTTATTTTTCCAATTATGTGGAACTAATTTAAAACCTCCCAAGTTTTCTCTATGAATTTACCTTGTATCATTAAACTTTCTGAACAAATGACACATGTATGAAAAACTGTTATTTTCAAGATTGGTATTTCTTTCTGTTACATTTTAAATGAGACAATAATAAAAAAATCTGAAGGAAAAAAGGCATCCAAAGATAAAAGGAAATAAAAGAAACAGAGAGGGCATGGAAAGATGAAATGTCTTCCCAGCTTTTTATATATAGCAGTAAGAAAACAACGAAGCTAATTCCTAAATATATTAAATTAGGAAAAGCTGTGGTAACTGGCCACTCTGGTCTTGAAAATTCCCATCATAAGCTCTTGTGTGTGGGGGAAAGTAAGAGTGGGAATCAGTATGGACGATACTAGAATAATCACATTTTTCCACATGTTGTGATTGTTAGAAGAGAAGATAACTAGAAACACACAAAAAATCAGATGTAAGGCTTCACCCTTCATGCCTATGAAAATTGTCTACTGGGACAGCACTGTAATTTTTAAGCCTTTTTTTGAGGGCCAACCTTGCAATTTATAGAGTAGGGAATGATTTCCTCAGTGATCAAGCAAAGAGGTTTTGATCAGCTTAGACTTTAATAAGAAATTCAGTCACTCAAATTAGTACTTTATACATGAAATTAGTGGCAAGTTTTCTCACTGACAGTGAAGAGGACACCTGTACTGAAAAACTGTAAAAGAAGACACATCAGTTCTGTGAACTGACCTATAACTATTGTTGCAGAAGATTTTCACTGCTTTTTAGGGGGTGGGGGAAACAGCACAGGCAGAGAGAGCATATACTGCAGTGCACTTCATTGTTCTGTAGGAGGAAGGAAAGTTTTACATGTTTGGGAACAGCAGTCCAACAATGCAAACACAAAATTCCCTCCCTGACCACATTCCAGCTTCTGCATGAATGTGTATATGAACAGTTTCCCCAGCTTGAAGTTATTTAGTTTTACACATACAGCTTATTTGCAAGCAGTATATTTCAATTGATAAATGCTGGGTGACAGAGATCTGACATTACAAGGGAGGACTAAAAACTGTCTGTCAGAACCACCTTGCAATATTGAGAGCAGTGTATCAGTTTGCCTATGCTACCAAAAGCTGTAACAGTACAATCAATTAGGAGAGCTAGCAACCTTGTTTAGACTGAAAATGGTGACAACAAGTTGAACAGCGGCCAAACCCACCATCATTTCTGAAACCATTATCTATAGTTAAGTAGCCTTAAGCTATATTTCTAATATACATATACAAATGTAATGACAATTTTTACTGAAAGTATGAGTACCTTGCATATACATATTATGCAAAGACATTCTCATATTGTTGTATGCATTACAGCTTTGCAATATCAATGCTAACACGAAGCAACTGGCCCAAAGCAATACAAGTGGGTCTTTCCAGTTTTTTTCTGTAATATTTTTCCCTGATTTTTCCTTTCTTGTCTTTCTGATCTCTGCACCAGAGTTGAAGACAATTTACAGCCTGGTCTGTCACCACTGTTACCTCTCTTCTTTGCTCTCTGCTTCACTTTGGTTGCAAATACATTGCTATGTTAGTACCTACTGTAACTATGAAGCTAAACTTAATATGATGGAAAAACTAGTATATATTTCTTACTATAAGACTAAACTTCTCATGCCAGAAAAGCAATGCTTCCAATAATGGACTGTATCTGTACCCAGAAAGATAGAAAATAAATAAAAAACAAATCAGGAACAAATTGAGACTATAACTTCAAATCTTTAATCTCTCTATATTACACATCATTATCAAGATAAACAAAATTCTGCAGGTTTTTTTGGAACACACCAAAGTAGTAGAAATCTCTGAAATTTCAACCAAGGATGTGCTGATAAAAGTCAGCTTCTGAATGTAGTGAACACATGGGAGTAGTTGCTGTCAATCAAAAAGCCTGGACTTGCCCTTTCGAGACTTTCTATTTCTGACACGCTTCCCCTGCTCAATCTTGAAAAATGATCTTACCTTTCAGGAATTGCTTCTGTCTTTATCCATCATGATCCACATGCAGATACAGTAGCAGATGTAGTCATTCAGATCCCTTCCTTCCTAGATTTAGGTGGCTTGCTACTTCAAGATCCTAGTTGTATATAAGTTCAATATAAAGTAGCCTGCTATTTGTCTTCATACAATGCCTCCACAGTCATAATGCTTGCAAGCACATACATTTAAGTTTCTGAGCAAAAGCTCCCTATCAGGATGGCACCAGACACCACGGAATTACAACTTTAACAACTCCTCCTATACATTAGGCTGAAACCCCAGCCTTACTGAAACTCTCAGTGACTCCAAAGGGGAGGGATTTCCCTTCTTAGTTACTTACATTAATTCTTAATCCAGGATTATATGCTACTTAATATATAAACAATCTCTCACCTTTTACAGCATAAAGTCTTAACAATAACCACTATTGACAATACTACTTTGACTTTTCAAGGTACTTTTATCTAAGACGAGAATAAAACCCCCAGTGATATGTCTTATTTCCCATATTGCAATGGCTTAAGTAAACAGTGAAAAAATAGGTTATGTTGAGACCTTGAGAGCCATTATTTTTTAAGATTGTTCAATCTTCTACATAAAAGTGCAATATTAAACAGCGCAAAGTAGAACAGAATAATTATTCAAAAAGCAGTTGGGCTTGAGCCACCTATCATTTCAACAGAGCTGTTATCTGATTGATTTTATTATTAGAGTCAAGATTACACTTGCTTAAAGAAAACATGACAAATTCACTTACTGATGTTACCAGGATGATATGATCTCATCAAAATTTGACTAGGCCAGAAATTATGAATTTGTAAGAGGCCAAATCCTTCCTTCCTGATTCATGTATGAGTTTGGTGCAGTAGAAATTCACCCCTAGTTTATCCACCAAGAAAGATCTAGTCCAGTGAACCACTACACTTAGGAGTTTAAAGTAAGAAATATTTGGCTCAAACTCTCTCAGTAATGCAAGATGCAATCTAAATTATGTAGCCAAAACAAAGCTTAATTGATAAAAGCAGCTTAATGCAAATACTCAGCTATAAATTACTTCTAAAGCTTTGGCATTGCAGTATTCAGACATCTATTCAGAAATACTATTTTGTTCTTTTTGGATGCTTATCAGGTATCTTATCAGATAAAGCTCTGTTCATGTTCTAATTATTCAGGCTTCTTCTAAGTTCCTTCCTCTTGGAGCTTCTTGAAAAATAACTTCAAACTGTTTCATTTTCTGAATAAACTGAGTGATTCCAAACAACTTTCGCTAGAAGAAGAGGGATAAATTAATAATTGGGAGCTCAGAATTCTTTTGGTCTCAAATCCTTCAAAGATTTAAAATACAGAATTTAACTCTTCCCTTCCTCCTCGTCCCCCTTTGAAGTGGACCATTCTTAATAAACCAATTTAGCCTTAGGTTTCTTCAGAGCTAGTGCATTACACTATTCTGTATAATACCAGAACTGTTAACATTAGTAAAGAATGGGAAATATGGAACTACTATTTTGTTCAAGTACTACCCAGAGTGGAAGACAGAAAACTTGGGAGAAAAATCCATGGGGAAAAGGCTTAGGTACAAAAACTTAAACCACTCATTTTACATAACTTTAATTACTATCAGTCTTTTTAAAGTTACCTCCTATACTCATTACAATCTTAGCCAATTTAAGAGAAAATCATTAATGCCAAATAGGCTTCTCTCATTTCAGTGATTCTTGTTAGGAAAGACTGAAGCAAAAAAAGCAAATTATCTAAATCAGAAACATGTTTTCTTTTAAAAAAAAAATCTGAATTAAATTTTGAGATACTTCCAAAGTTTCCTGATAAACCAAAAACTTCCACTTATATTAAAGATTTGGAGTGTATTCAGCCTTAAACACACTAGATTTAGGTGTCCATATACAGCTCTTTATATTTAAGCTATTAAAGGGAATTTAGTCAGAAGAGTTTATGAAGCCAGAAACATGGTTCAGTTGGATGTGAAATCCTATCCTTAGCTTCAACGTAGTCAAACTTTGTTTCTATTTTCCTTAATAATATGAAGTAAAGTAAATATCAAAATCAAAATGGGAATATCAGTTACATATAGTGACATTTCATCAAAGTCAACATATTCCATGAGAAAAACACTAATTTTAATAAAAGTTTTTCCTGAAGACAGAATGCTCCATCAGGGGAAAAAATAAATAAATAAGAACAGACCTACTCTAGTCCACAGAAGATAGAAAGATAACTGAGATTTTTTTTTTTTTCCTTTTTCTCCTTTAAGGCAATAATCCTGATGAATATAATATTCCAATGTTGTTAAGGTAGTGTACACGTACTGCAGAATTAAATCTTTATGAACAAGTACTCAGTAATAATTTCAGAGCTCATTGAAAAGTTAGGACACAAACGTTAACCATTGGAGGAAGGACCTCAACAGCAAAGAGGCACTAAAATAAGAAAAATATTAATACTAGATATAAAGTTGTTTTCCTACCTGTGTGCAGACAAATTACTGAGGTACAGGGTGTACTTTTCTTCAGCAGACAGCCCATCCATCATCAAGTAAAAAACATGAAAATTACTCTGGTTGAGAGGCTGCATAATGACACGCGACTTCTCCAACATGTATGTATAAATCCTAGCTGATTGAGAAACAAACAAATAAATACATCATTATATTGATTGCTCTAAACTTAAATATTTTAAGCCATTCACCATTGCAACAATGAAGAATAAACAATGTTTCTTATAAACCAGTCTGAGCATATAAAAAATATTACCATTAATTCTACCATGGTTTTCTGTATAAATCACATATAAAGCCATAATTCCATTAAAATTAGTGGAACAAATGTCTTACCTTACTTATTGTCTTATATTACCTTTAAAATTACTCAATTTTAAAGATAATGATATTGATTTGTACTCTGTTTTACTTATTTGAGCAACTAGTAGTCATATTTGGCAAGATTTTCTAAGAGACAAGCTATCAGTCATCTCACTGAAGTGTAGCCATCTGAGCATTGGCATCTATTCTGAGCTTCTTCTTAATGGAAAGAGAAAGATATGAGAGATTCAAGACATCTTGGGAAAACCACCCTTGGTACCACTTCCTCCTTCTCTGTTGGTAATCAAAACCACTCAGATTAATATTTTAGATTAACCACCTAACATATACAGGCTACTTCTAGAAGGCTACAAAGAGACAAATCCTCTGCAGAACTGGTCATCAACAAGCTCACTAACCTGTGCCTGGGAAACACGGACATCTCAGAAGGGCTGTGATGAGCTGGCCAAATGAGAAGCCATGTGAATCAGCACATCTGGGAAGAAGGCCAAGGAGGATGAACCTGACCACGATTTGCCTACAGAAATGCTGATTACAGGATCATACATAACCTCAGGCCCACTAAGGTTCTGAAAAAGGCAAAGCACAGAAGCAAAGGAAATATTGGACCTTCAGAACCATTCACCTGCTTCACCAAATTACAGGCATTTCAGAGGTATATGTGAGGAGACAGAGGGAGATCCACTGTTTTGGGAAGTTTACTCTTTAGCCCTCCCTTCAGCGTACACCACCACGCAGTTCCAGATGCAGCAGGCTAAAGTGAACAAGGGAACATCTAACTGCAGCTAGGGGTCAGAACCCTCCTTGTGAGCAGGGCAGACTTGATTCCAGTTCCCACTTACCCACTGTTTGTATACTTTATCTCATCATTGCTTAACTACTAGCTGCGGTGCAAAGATCAGAAGCATGTCCCTTCGCGTACAACTGAGCACTCCTACCACTGGGATGCAGGACATTCTGCTGCGGCTTTTTTGCTTTTCAATCTCCACAATACAGCAGAGCTTTCATAGGGTCTTATCCTTAACCTGACCTTGACCTGGAAAAAACTGTAAAGTTCAGAGGATAAAATGCACTTCTTAGCAATGTAGGAGCTATATTTTTGAAAACCTGTAAGCAAAGGAGGATATTAAACCAGAGCTTCCCACAGTATGGATGACAGCCATCTCATCTAAGACTCCTTCCTTAATGAACTGGAAGTAGTTCTTGAACATACAGTGATAGAACAGTAATAGAAAATACTGGTAAATGCATTCTGCAGCACAGTAAGTATGTTCTCTAAACACATACAATTTTTGAGCTCCTCATGGTTTTTTAGATTTTTTTTTTTTTACTTTTTTGAAGCAGGCTGGAATTAAGCATAAAATAGCACTGAGTAATTTGCTGCATTCAAAACTGTTGCATTTACAGGCGTATACAAATACACAGCTTCAGGTGCCTCACAGACCTGAAGTCTGAAGACAGAATGGTAAAGACTTCTAAAGACAAGGATAGTTGAAACGGTATCTTCAGAGTCAGTTTTGGACTCAAAGGTATCGCCCAATGCAATGCTTAGCAAAGTTATGGAGGTTAGATCTCAGAATGTGAGAGTGTGTACTAGAAGCACAGTAGTTGCATAAGCATAATGGCTAGGCTTGGAAGCTGAATGTCACACTCCTGCCACCATACAGCTACTAATATCACAGAATCATGGAATGGTTTAGGTTGGAAAGAACCTTAAGATCAGGTAGTTCGAACACCCCTGCCATGGGCAGGGACACCTCGCACTAAACCATATCACCCAAGGTTCTGTCCAACCTGGCCTTGAACACCACCAGGGATGGAGCATTCACAACTTCCTTGGGCAACCCACTGAGAGCTAGCTTGGTTACTGCTTTACCATCTGTATTTGTCTGGTAATTGTATTTTAAATTTCATTTCAGTATTTTCTTACCTTTTGCAGAGCTCTAAGTTTCTGTCTACACTGTTAAATTAAGTACAGCAAAGTTACTTGAAGTTGTGTGTATGAGGGAACACAGCCTGTGAGAGTATCGTTGAAAGACAGTGTAGAGCAGAGGGAAACAAAATCTGTGAATACTGAATGTATTGTTTTGAAAGAAGTCTCAGCAGTTATATTGAACTAAGTATAACTATGCACAGTCTCTCAAAGTGCTGTTTTGCACAGGCCAGTACATTCCAGACACATCCCAGTTAAGCACGGCATAAGGACAGTGGCACACTACCCAGAGGCATCTTCTACCCTTTATTTTATTTAATAGCACAGGCATGGCCTGACACATGTGCTGTCAACCAAAACCATGCCCAGGATTCTAGCTACAGAAGAGACTGAGAAGAGGAAGAGCTGCACAGCTGACTTGCTGAACCAAGGAGACATGATCCGTCCCATTTAATTATCCTACAAGTGAGCTCCTGCTATTGTGGAACCTGTATAATGAGAAATTGTGTATCAGCCATCTAGCTTCCTGTTGCTACAGTACAGAAAAAAGAACTGTGCTGGAAGTAAAAGGGCACACTTGGGAAATCATTAAGCCGGTAGCAGGATATATTTCTGGCTCCAGTAACTTTGAAGGACACTGCAAATTGAAGCAATGCAATCTTAACCTATCATGGCAGGACTAGCCCAGATTCACACTTTCATAAGAATCACTCATTACTTGTCTGCCATTCCTACAGGCTAAAACATAATAGATGAACCTGAAGGATGATTTCCATCTTTTATTGTGCTTGTAACTTACTTCTCAGTAAAACTAACCCTACCATCAATTAATTTAGAAAGAAGCCATTACTAAATTTTAATCACTTTTTTGTGTGCAATGATCTTCACTAAGGCTTTCATAACTATCATGCAGGTATTTTTAAAATTTATTGATTAATAAACACAAGAAAAATGTTACTGGTGGTCATCTACCTGATTAATTAATACATTTAATTTTAATGATGGAAATACCACTTATTTAGATGACACAAACTGATTCAGCCCTTTTCAAGTACTTCGAGTCACCCACTTTAATCAGGCTAAATACAGTTCATCTCAGTTAGCATCTCCACCAATGGTAAGAGCTGTTAAGAAAAGTTGAGCTTCTAATAAGCAAGAATCAAACACAGCACACTCTTAATGGAGCTAAGGTAACTCATAAAGAAAACTATCACTGTAATAAAATTTTCTACAAAGTGAAATTATATGTTCATTAATCTATGTGTGAAATAAAAGGGAAAATAATGGAGTTCCAGAGCAAAGTCTGCCATTTTTGTGCAATATTAACTGTGCTTACAGGCATAAGGACATTTCTACTTCCTTTTACAGATCACTTGATCTCCTGAGCAGGTACAAGGTCAGCGAGTGGATTCTATTGAAAGTGCGGCCAGTGAAATCTTTATTCCAGCTATGCATCTTTGAAGCTACACTGCTCTTTCTCAAAAACCATGCTGTCCTAAACATGGCTATTGCTAAAGATCTGAAAGTTCAGTGCTGAAACACAGTACAAAACCACATCAGAGAGTTTAGCTGGCTGCAGTTTTTCTTATACAAAAAGGGAAATCAATGTCTGAAACTTTTTAATTGATAAAAAATGTTTGGAATGCACATAGAATCATAGAATAGTTTGGGTTGGAAGAGACCTTCAAAGCTCAACTAGTCCAACCCCACCTGTAATGAACAGGGACATCTTCAAGTAGATCAGGTCACTCAGAATCACATCCAGCCTGGCTCTGCATGCCTTCATGGATGTCTTCAGGAATGTCTTCAGGAATGTCTTCAAGCACGTCTACCAACTACATACAGGCTAATATACAATCTACTTTTTTTTACAAATCAAATTAGATCCTTTAATTTCAGTGGAAAAAAAAAGTCAAGCCTTGCTTTTTTAAAAGTGAAGACTGAGAAAAGCAAGACCTGAAGAACCAGGCAGAAATCTTTAGAATAAGTTTGCCAGGCTTGATTTTCTCTTCCTAAGCTTCTTTTTTAGTAACTTGAGGAAACTGACAGAAGCCTTATCCTTCCTCTAAAGAATTCTGTCAACTTACTTGAAAGACCATTTACTCTCTCCCATTCCAAAGGAAAACAAAAAAACAAACCAACCAACCAAACAAACAAACAAAAAAACCAATACATGCAATAATTTTACTTCTGGAAATAAATAAATAATCAGTCTTTTATTACTATGCAGTGAGTGTGAATCATCATCTATCAATGATTATGATTTTTTTTGGCAGAAGAACAGTCCTTGAGTTCTGTTAGGCATGAATTTATGTTTTGAACTTCATGAAATCACGGTCCTGTAGTTTATTCTGTATTTGTTCTGTTGTAAGACTTTTTACTAGTTCCCACTACCTTATTTTATCCAGTCACAAAGAAAAATCATTTAACCTGGGTTATACCTTCTCTACTTGTTGGATTCAAATAAAGCAATGAAAGGTACCTGACTGCAAAGCCACAAGTCACAGAAAAAACTGACATTTAAACCCAAGATTGCAGCATGCCTCATCAGAAGCAAGAGTCAGAGAACACACAGAAAACCTCTACAGATATATATGCCGGCTTTGAGTAGAATGACACTCCAGACCGTCGTCCTTGTTTTCAGAAAACTTTCTAGTAAAGATCCAGTTTATGAGAAAGACTGCAAAAAGCTTGTAGATGAAAATTATGAACATTTCTGTTATTTAGGTAAATTGCAGTTTCTGTAGAAGAATAAACTGTATGTGACAGAAGTCAGTGCATTTCCAGGGTCTAGGCATAAAAGAACTTTAGCATGAGCAAAAAACTGTCCCAGATTTCACAGATGTCCACTCAAAATGCAAGGAATGCTACCTTGATCTTGCCCTCTATAATAAAAATGTACGCATGTACTTTGCATGCCCCTTCCTTAGTAAATTGGTCTGGATCTCCACCCTTAAGATCTGTCTATTAAGGAGTTAAAACAACCTAAACTTTTTGATGCAGGCAGTCTAGTGTCATTTGGATTTCTGTTTATAAGGCAGACATATTTAGCCCAGTTTATCTCAATGAGTTATAAAATCACATCTGAGCAGAATCTGAGATGCTCTGCATATTTACACTTTTCATTCACGCTTAAACAGTGGAAGACAGTAAATACTGTTGCAAATGATCTTGCAAATAGATACAGAGAATCACTGGGTGAGATTTAAACCAGCCAAAGACAACATCCCTGATTCTCATTTATGGTAGTATAAATCTGGGACCATTTTACTCCGAAGTGATGATTAGCAATAGCATAGAAAAGGTAACATCTACAATGCAAATCAAACAGCATGAACAACTGCAACTTTCAAAAATATAAACTCCACCTTTTCTGCTGTACTGGGGCTTCTCACTCTTGACTACAAATTATAGAACTTTTGGCTACCTTAGATTTGGCAAGAGTAACTGATTCAAATATTGATCCTAAATATTTGGGGAATAGTAGGGCAGATATTTGTTAATGGACTTGACTACCCCCAGGTTTTCTCATTTAATGCCTAGTTTGAAAGTGATAAAAACACGACATTAGTGTACCAGAAAACTGACATGGAAGCCTGGTTAACTGGTTCCACATTTATATGATTCACAGACAAGGGCTGTGAATTAAACTGGCAAGAATCGGTAAAGCTGCTTGAAAACTCAATCCCTTCAATATCAAGCAAGGCACCTAAAAACTGGGGGAACACATGGGCTTGAGGCTTCCATTCCTCACCTGAGGAACTGAATGAAATAACCTTAGGTCAGAAGTACTGTGAAAATTAAACCATTTATGTATCTGAAATGCTCATACAGTGAAAATATGTTGATGTACAACATAGAAAATCTACAGGAAAAACTAGCATTCTGCTTTTAGAACAGAATACAATAGCATAACCCACACATGAATCAATGAAGGAAATCCAAACTATTTAGCAGCTGATCACTGAAGAAATATAGTCCATTATCTGCACTGAATGACGCTGAAAAGGGGTGGAAAAATGGCAGCATTATATTTGTATGCACAAGGCAACCCAAAAATATTTCAAACAACTTCAGTTCTGGCATTTCCTAATGTTCATATGCTTGACTTTTCAAAATTAGTATCATTTTTATCTGGTGTGCTCTGTGTGTGTAACAAAAAGAGATAAAGTGTGCACACAGTGTAATTGCGTTTAACTAAGTATACTGAAATTAAATATATACAATACAAAGGATTTATAAAATGACAGTTTTAAGGATTAAACTATATTTTTAATAAGTCAAATTCAGAAGCTATTTGGCCCATTCTAATGTTAACATCACCATCTTTATATTCCTCCCACAACAGCTCATAGATGAATTAAAATCAAAGAATTGTACTTTGTAGTTTTACCTTTTTTTTTTTCAAATATTCTATCTCTATGGCAAAACAAACTGGGAAAAATTATAGCAATTTCCCTCGTAGTGACATTTTCACTGAAGAAACTATCATATTTGCTAGGGTACAGTGAACTCTCTCAAGAAAATGAATTGCGATTCCTACTATGAAATACTTCCAAAGAACATTTTTAGGAAACTCTTCAGAAAGCCTAAACACATTTAAAATTATAAAAACCTAGTAGTTTAGGAAATAATTATTCAATGGAATTTAATTTACCTGGATCAAAAATGTGTCTCACCACAGATTTTTTCCACCCAGTAAGATCAGTGCAAGTAGAAAACTGTCTGTACAGTTATTTCTGTACACACCTCTCACTTCAGCACTGAGTAAATTTAAGATGACCTATTCAGACCAGAAATGAAACCTCTCCCTGACTGCCTCTGAAGATCAGAGTTTTCAGAATCAAACTTAAGTTTTGCCCAATATTTATTTATTTATTTATTTTTCACTAATGAACTCTTACTAGAGACTAACAAACTCCCTCTTACTGTAAAATCAGGCACAAATTGCACACTATCTTACCTCTGAGACAAACAAACATCAATATGATTCCTAGTTCCTTTAGAAGACGCTCAAAGCTGTAATAAATTACTTCCAATTTCAGTCTTACAGAGTATGTTTGTATTTTGTTTGCCCTAAACAGATACACTTATTACTTATTTTAGGGATACTTCAAATACCGAATACAGTATTAGATAAAAGTGCAAAAATTAATCTCTTTGTTATTTTTATTTCACAGTAAAGTGATAGACAGCTGTCGCAGTTCATTGATTGCAGGCATAAAGGAAAACAAGATTTCCTGGGCAATGTAACAGGAGTCAGTGGTGTTAAAATCTGTTTTCTTGTCTTTCTCTGCCATCTAGTGGTTGCACAGAACTGAGCTCTCTCTCTTAATGCTGCACTGCCCCTTGACAAACTGAACTCACATGTAATTAGACATGTTCCTCTGAGACTTCTTAAAACACCCTTGCCTCTTTCACATATTCTGAAGCCTAACTCGTTGTATGGCACACTGGGATTCCTGATCTCTGGGTGATATCAAAATAAACAGACTAAATGATTCTTACCTCCAATTAATGTTTTTTGCTTCTCACAAAACTGTAGCTCAAAATATTTTATAAAACAGCTGGAAAAATCATTCAAGGGTGTCTTAGCATGTCCAAAGGCCTCCAAGATAGAGTTTACCTGCAATACAACAGTAAAGAAGTAATAAGAGAGGAAATAAACAGGAAGATACTTCAATAAACATGAGCAAGGTTGGCTTGCTATCCATCGTGGTTTAAGCTAAGCAGGCAAAAAATGACTGCTACTGCTGAACCCAGGACAGTATCAAAAACAGGGTGGGGAAAAAAAAAAAAAAAAAAAAAAAGCCCCAAAATACCCCAAGCAAACAACATTTTTTAGCTGGAAATTAACAAATTCCTTGATTTTTTCTTCCAAATGGAAATTAAAATAAGATAGCTCAAAAGAGAAAAAGAAAAAGTGCTGTCAGAATAGTGGAAGTTCTAAAAGCAAGAGGGAAGATAATTGCTCACAGGTGAGCTGTAAGTGCTGGAGTCATATGCCCAGAAGTGACATGCTTAGGAAAAGATCAGAATCTTGGAAGGCAGTTATGCCTGTAAAGTTAGTCAGTCAACACTAATAACCAACTAAAGGAATTTACAAGCTTTATGTGATGCCAGGAATGGCATAAACTATTGATTTCAACTAGAACTACTTCAGTGAAAAACTGATGAAAAAACATAGATTCAGACTTTTTATGGCATCTCTCACTAACGCATTTCCATGTGACATCTTCATGGTCACCACAATTATTTTTAAAAGATAACTTTTAAAAAAGCATTACATATGCCATCTTTATTCCATGTGTTCTCTGTATTTAGCTTTTTTGTGTATAACTGGTTTCTTACACCCCCTACACCCTGAAGAATTTATTTCAGCACTCTCTCCTCTTTTGCAGCATAAGATACTGATTTCAGTGTGGCCCAAATACACGATTGTTCTCATGTAACAGTGTTTTGCTGAAGCTCGATGACCCGGCTGGGGAGGGGGAGGGGGCGGGGGCTATGAGGTGACACAGATAACATGTAGTTCCAATCAGAAAAAGACCGAAGTGCTGAAAATCAGACCTTTCAGAACTCTTTGTTAAACGAGCTATTTCTGCAGTAGGTGGCAGCAGAAAGCCAGCCTAGTTTGGTTCCACTCCAGTAGTGTTTGGGATGTATTTGCTCATGAGGCTAATTCAGCACTTGCTTTACCTGTGCAGCTTTATTAGCTTTAATGGTGCTATGCACATCTGCAGCAGGAATGAATCCAGGCTACTGTGTTCATTAAAATACCTTAAAAGACAACTAACCCAAAATTTCTACTCGATTCCTCATAGGCGGGATCCGCGACATCTACCTTCACTGTCTGATGGTAGGTGTCATCTATGCTAGTTACAAGGGATCTTTCTTAATATACTATAATTCTCTTCCACCTGCACTGGACTGAGTCTCATTGACATGTATGGCTACACTGTTAAACAAAACAAGACCAGGATCAGGACTCTCTAACTTCAACGGCAAGTGGCATGATAAGGTTCACATCCAGAGATGTAATACCTGGGCTTTTTTTGCTGAATAGGGTGGACATACTGCTGTGAATGGTCCCTGGCACATGCTGTCCTCTGAACTATGCTCAGAGGACATGTTGGGGACTTAAACTGTGTCAGCAGGTTAACAACTGCATATTAGGAACTGTTCTGTTTACTGCATAGATGTAGAGTAGATTAGTCTACAAGGTTAACTGATTTTCTCAATTAGGCCTACTTTTCTCAATTACCTCACACTGACACCTCTTCTTAATGGAGGACAAAAACTTGTTTCATTTGCACTGGATCATGATGGCTCTCCCTGGGAATCTTCCTCTGGTCAAGACAAGATGGAGCACAGACAATACTACTTGCCACACCTCCTGATTTCCACTGCTGCCATATTAGTATTCAAAGCACACAGTTTTCAGTTGCTTATTCACAAAGATACTTATTTCCTTAGTTTTACTCATTACTTAATCTGAGCTTCAGGAAAGAAAAGGAAGTGGAGGATCTGACCTGATTTTTGCAGTTCTACTTTGAATAACATCTATGGTCTGATCAGTTCAAAACTGTGTAGGTGGTAAATAAAAAAATACATAGCAGAAATAGGTATCTCTTGTAGATCTGGCTTCTGGGTTTAAAATAAAGTGTACTGTCCCTATAGAATGGTATTATTGCAACACTAGGCTTTAAAACTTAAAGAAAGTGGAAAAATAACAAGGGATTTCTTAACATTGTCACGTGAAACCTAGATTAAATGTGTCAGTTTAGTTCATCAATGAATCAGGTAACACTGTGCAAAACACTTCAACACAGCAATTGTATGACTACATGAAGTAAAATAAAGCTACAGCTTATTCAGTTGTGTTTTTTTCAGTGTCATCAGGCTTTTTCAATGTATTCAAAAACCAGAAATGCAACCCTGTTTTCTAAAAGCCACCCAAAATCCATAGGACTTTTATTACCTTATGAGCTGGAATGTATAAAATATGAACCCGTGTGTCTTTCCCACATCCCAATAATCCTGATTTGTAGGTTGTCTGTTAGTGTCAGCTGTACTTCCAACACTGTTCTATCATCTTTATGGACTGAATCATACATAATTCAGTACGAAGGCAGTGTGTTTTGAATGATGCATGTGATGCTATTAAAAAAAAAACAACACCCTGAGTGATTTCTAGAGTTTTGTTGAATATCACACATGTGGCTGATGAAAGCTAAAATGAAAGTATCTTGGGTTGACTGTAAGTGCTTTTGTAGAGAAAAGTCACCCAAATAGGTGAAAGAGTCTAAACATTTTTCTTTTTAAACATGAAACCCAGAACTGAGCTATGGCAATGCAGACTGTGCTAAAACTGTCTCTGAGCTGGGATCTCAGATGAGAAGTTTCAGCAGGAAAGGCAATTTTTTAAAAGAACTTGAATCAGCAATCGAGGGTTCAGCATAATTTAAAATGCAAATATGAACCTTTACAGCTATAACAATGAAACACAAGTTGCAGTGTTTAGTCAAAAGAAACTTTACAATATACTAGCAAGAAGACACATATATCTGGTACATGAAACAGGTTGTCAGGATTTCATGATATACACACAGGGCAAAATTTGGTTCTGCTGCTAGAATCAAATATGACTGAGTAAATATTCAGACCTCTTGCCTATTTCATACATATATTTAGTACGCAAATACTGGGCTATATAACTGTTCAGACCTTGCAGTTTTCCTGAAATGTTCTATTTTCTGTCTTACATACTATTACTTCAGATGCCTCCGCAGTTCTTGCACTGTCCAGAGAAGCATCACCACAGCCATACAGACAAATTTATTTACTTACTGAAGGCAACTATGACACATTTAGAAGACAGTACCTTACCACACAAATGTTTTTTATTCACTGAAACACTGCTTTCCAAAGTCACCAAAACATTTAGAAAGAAAACTGGCCTCCAATTTTCAGACTCCTCCCATCACATCAATGTGAGCTTGATTCTGTTCTCATTCAGGTCAGTTCAAGAAAGAAACCTCCTTTCACTTCAGCAGTGAAAGTAAACCCAGATGTCTTTTTCCTTACAGTTGAAATGTCTTTGACTATGCAAGAGGCCACATTTTTGCCTTGTTCTACTCGGTGATCAGAATGCTACTTACATGCTTTATCTTTGTATCAAAGGTATTTCTGCTGGAGCTGACTCTGCAAGTGAGGTGCTTCACTATCTGTTTGCAGGCTTCAGTCTTCCCAGAACCACTTTCTCCACTAAAAAAATGACAACGCAAGAAAGACAGGGGGGAATCACTGTTAGTTTCACATTTGATATGTTATTTATATTCTCTGCTAGCTCTGTTTTAATGGGTTTAAGATACCACAGTCAAACTTTCATTTCAAATAACAGAAGGTTTATGGATGGCAAATAATAAAGAACAGAATGTAGGAGATAGGCTGGCTGACTTTCTATGTTCATGAGGGCTGTCAGAACTGTCAAGGTATATTGTCTTGTACCAAAAACCAAGCCATTCAAATCTAAAGCTTTCAAGCCACTTGGAAGGTATTATAGCAAAGATTTTATCTCCTCCTTTATACCTTCTGTCCAGCAAAGTAGCCTGCTTATGCTGCCTAGTTTTCCTTGTAAATGGGGAGATACTACTGTGGTTAATGATAGGATTCAGAAGGAAACAAAAGCATAGAATGCAACAGGAAGAAGGGAAAGGAAATAGGAAAGGAACCAGAAGGAAAGAAAAGAAAAAGATGATTGATTTTACAACCTGCCCAGTTTCTGCAGTGCAATACACTCTGACTTCAGTCTGTTTCATTTAATTCCTTGTTCATGATGTGGAATAAACATTCCAAAGAATGAAAATCTCTGAGGGGGGAAATGAGCAAAGAAAACAAGGTAAAAGGCAGTATGAACAATGGAGATGGAAGAAACCAGACAGAAGGGGAATGGAGGAAAGGAGCAAACTTAGTGCTGCACTTTAAGCATGGAGAAGGAAGGAAAAGTAACAAAAGAGATGGAAAGGATAAAGCTAGTGAAGCCTGATCAAGCAATTCATGTAAGAATTTCTTACTTGAATTGTAAGAAGTTGTTTTCTTTATAGACAACTGAAACAAACAAAATGTAATTTAATGCTCCTTCATTTATCTGCTTGATCAAATTTAAGTGGCTATTTTGACAACAGTCAGCTAGATTTTTCACAAGTACAATTGCCTTGGGCTTGTCGGTTTATTATCTGTATAGTTTAGTTTCTGAATATGAGAGGGCAGCAAAATATACTATCTGTCTGGCCATTGTTTTAGATATTCAGATCTCACTTCAGAGGAGAAATCAATTAAATGAAGAAACAAAAGAGGGAAGGACAAAAAGGTCTTCATACGCAGACAGGGATGGGATTGCTGCACTATTTAATCTCATTCAATTCTCATGGGACATATATGTCGATCTGGTGAATATCTTATTTGTTTGCCTAGTAAACTGTAGTTTTAGGTAACAAGACAGATGTCTCATTACTACATGCAATGTGTAAAACTGCTTTTATCTATGTCATTCATGTGTCTATAATGAGCTCAAGTCTGACCCAGAACTGCAAACTCCTATTGATATCAGTAGGAGGTTTGTGGTTCAAGACGGCAAAGGTTTGCAACCTGGATATATGTTATGCAAAGACCTCAAATAATAGCTCACAACACCATATTTAACCCAGATCTTAGAATGAAAGAAATCATGTGAAAGAAGGTCACTGTCATCGCTCATATGAAACTAGTATCTCTACAGAAGATCTACAGAATTGGCAGGGTGCTCTGTAGGTGTGGTATCCCTTGCTCATATCTTCAGCTTTTTTCTGAAAGAGTTTCAAAAGTCAGATGATACTTGAGGTCTAAAATCTGCATGCATCTCAGCCCTTTTAAAGATGACTTCACTCTCCAAATGCTAATTGTACTATTGCTGCCTCTGTTCTTACGCAGCATTAGCCTTCCGCTTTTATAATAATAGTATCTGAATTACAAGCTCCTTCGCCTGTTATCAGTGACAGGAACAGAAAAAAGTGAAACAGGACATTAGTCCTGTGATACTCTTCCCCTAGATATTTCACACCCTTGCAAATTACAGATCTTATGCCTGTATTATCCCAGAAGTCAGTGAGTTTACAGACAGATATAAATCTATCTTGCACCACCCCTCCTACTGCCTATTCACACAGGCCAGTCTTACTGGCACCTGTGTGTCATGATGATGAAATAATTTTGTCCCTCCACAACATAGTTAATCTAAAATCACAGCTGCAACCTGCTATCACTATACCACAGGTTATCAACAAGATTAGCTCGTGGCTCTTCGGTTATTTCAGCAGTTAAGGAACATCTCTGAAGTCAGCCAGAGCCACTGAGCAGAAGTATTTATATATGTTGGAAAATAAGACCTGAACTAATTCATAGTTTGTAACAGCTCACAGTTTGCCCAATGTGTACAGCCCTTCCTATACTGCAGATAGATATTTCTATGATTCCAAGGTCTGAACAAGACTTGATATTTAACAAATTGTTGTAGCATTTTATATTTTGTTTGTTTAGGCCCAACCTCATGTTATGCTTCTACAGCACAAGGCTTTTCCACAATTATCAGGCTGGAGTTATTTTTCAATAAATCTTTCTCACAATTCGAGAAATTTGGAGGGAGCAGATAAGCTAAAATAACATTTGATGCATTATAATTATTACAAAGCAGGCATGTAAAGTATAATTAAAAATAGAAAAATGCGGAGAATGCTTCTTACACAAAGGAACTGAAGTGCTCACCGTAGGTTTCCCCACTTAATAATTAATTTGCTTCACTTTTTAAATAAAGCTATGCTTTGTTTTTCACTGCAAACTAACTGTGGCCCAGAAAACAGAAGACCATGTAAGTGTATACAAAGAGGACAGTTTCTGTTCCTTCTTCAATATTTCTCCTCAAGATTACTGCTTCCTAAACATTGCAGCGACACAGCTACAAAGACTTGACACTCTCAGCTCAACTGTTAATTTTACAGTGTGACATTTTGTCCAGCAGTGTACTGGGAGCTTGATGGGTAAACTGGTTTCTACAGTACAGCTCAGGGGTCAGAATTCACTAGAACTTGGCTGCTGTAAGTGAAACACAATGCCGCCTACCTGCTCTGCGCATTTCACTTCTAGCGAAATACAGATTGAAGCACTGAGAAAAAAATGCAATGTTAGGTGAAGTTTTAATTATTGATATCATTGTTTGGAACATTTGGGGCAATAAATGAAAAAGTAATTTAGCACCTTGAACCAGATCTTGTTTATTCCATTTCCTGTGAGGCTGAGTAAAATTTTTTTGTGAAGTTCCCATTGCCTACAATGTCTTTGCTTTAATAATTTAATTCTGTTTAGAAAACAATTCCTCTTCTCCATTTTAAATAATTTTTTTTCACCATTATATTTTTCAAAATGTAATTTACTACACGAACATTGGTTTCTTAGAACTTTTGTTTGGAGGTGAAGGACAAGTCAGAATCACAGCAGAGAAGCTGCTGTTTATTCTTCCAGAATAAAACTTCCTTAGAAGGCATTACAAAACAAGCAAAGCAAAGAAGGCAAAGAGAATTTGAAATCCTGTGCTCACCATGGGCTTCAGGTAAGTTCCAGTAAGCTTTCTTATTGTGTCTCTCCTTTGGCTTTCTAGCTTTCCCATATAAGTACCTGATGGAGGGCCTGGTTCCTACTATTTCTTTATTAATATTTTGTTAATACAACCTTAATTACAGCTCTAGTCTCCGTATCTTAAAATAATAATGAATTATAGGAAAAAAAAAAAACACCCTCTGTTTTGAAATAAAACATTCGTAACTATAATTGTTACAAAAAGGTCCAATTTGAAGTGTGGAAATAGAAACACCTGTGAAGAAAGACCATAAGATGTTCTACAAACTGAGGAACTAAAGAAGCTAAACCCTATAAATCCACTGCACTTGGATTATCATCCAGCTCTTCTGTTATCTTGTGCCAGTCTGAGTCACTTGGCCACTCATGCAGTGAGCTCAGAGCTAAGCAGGTGCTTGCCAAACTGCCTTGCTGTTCCCTTTCAGAATAGCTGTGGTTGGAGTTACAATGACGTAGTGATGGCTCCCCAAAACCACAAAGCCCGTATGAACACCCCAGCTCTGAGAACACTATGGCTATTAGCGGCCAGTGTGCTAAAAAGTTACTGGGTGGAGTGGGACTTGGATGTGGAAAGACAGAACCATCATGCACAGCTAGTTAACAAAGGGAGCCCAGCTAAAATAGAAAAATAGCAAATCCCAGACAAAATTTTAAGAAATAATACCTGCAAGCACTGAGAAGTACATCTTGCTTACTCTCATTTTCTGCATATTAGCCCGGCTTCTCTATATTTTTATGAATTCATATAACTGGATCATTATTATTTGAGCATGTGTCAATTTCAGTATAAACAAATCCTATAAATCGTCTGTTTATGGAAAAACACAACAAGACATAAAACATGTAAGGAGGAATGTACCTGCCATTTCAGACAATGAAAGTGAAAGGGGTTTATTTGTCTGTGTTCCATTTTCAATACTGACCAAAGGTACCACATTCGGAAGCACAGGAATACTTAACAAAACAAACAAAAAGCTCTATTTCTTCAATACTTAAATTATAATCAGAAATGTTGGAAAACTTCTGACAGAATTTGTTCAGCTAAGATTTCCACCAACTTTAAAGCAAGATTTACATGAACATAGATACGCATGCTTTTTGTATGAACTTCTGAAACCAATATCTTATTCTAACATCCTAAATGGTGATCATTACTACCTAAAACGTCCATTCTGATAGTATGATATATCCAGGGAAGAGAGAGTAAGCTTACAAACTTTTAGTGGGCCAGACTAATTTCTTCACAATTTGCAGAGTATGTAGGTGAGCCACTTGGTCTTAATCTATGACTGAGGTTTCAAGATTTAAAAATAAATATGCAAAAAAGACTGCTAAATATAATGTGTACTGCTGTAGCTGACTGCATTTAGAATACATTTGATTATAATTTAAAAAAAAAAATAGTATTAACCTGAACAGAATGCCTGTGGTGATGCTAACCTGAGGAAATAATAAGCTTTCAAAAGGAGTTACACCTTAGAAGACAAGGATTTCTCTCTGTTCCAGATTATTTGGCTTAAAAATGTGATTTATATCACAACAGAACAATTAGATATTGATACTCCTGGCTGCTAACATATACAAAACTGGAACATTTCATTTGGTATATTAATTATGATTTTCTGATTCACCA
The DNA here is from genome assembly GCA_009867235.2 of Psittacus erithacus. NCBI lineage: Eukaryota > Metazoa > Chordata > Aves > Psittaciformes > Psittacidae > Psittacus > Psittacus erithacus. Next base: position 21,155 of record WYDI02016155.1, on the reverse strand, counting down.
TATCAGCCATCAGCATCCCATAAAACATTGGCTTGATTGACTAAGGATCCTTATCTTTTAACAAGCCTATAAACTATACTTAAGCTTCCTAGACAGCTTCTCACTTACCTTGTCAGTGCTTAATGCATTTTCATATCCTGAACGGCAGGAGCAAAATGCAGTTGACGGAAGCTAATTACAAAAAGTCTATCTTTTGGCTATATAAGAGCATGACATCATGTTCTTTTATCCTGTAACTTTTTTTGTAGTTTATTCAAAGCCAGCTCTTTGTGTTAAGCATTATGAGTGATCACTGCTTGGTATAAACTAAAAGTAATCCTAAATAACTGGTAGTAAAACTTTAAAATAATTTGGCCAAATGCTCTCCTGTTGTAAACCACCGAATTTCAGTGAGTGAACACTTCATCAGATGTGAAGTGACCAGAAAACAAAACAAAACAAAACAGAAAAGCTTGTAACATGGTAACCTCATGGAGGAAATTAAGATTAAAGCTTCAGAAGAGAAGAAAGTAAATAAACAAGCTACAAAGCTTAATGAAGGTGACAGGATTAACATGAATATGGGTACATTTTTTTGGTATTCTTTCCAGTCCTTCTGAAAAGACATATGGGTAGCTTGATGTACTCAAAGTCAGTCTTTTGTAAAGAAATCACTGTTTATAACAAATTCAAACTTTTCAGGAAGAACTAAGATGAGAGTTACATATACTGCTATGACTTGGCTCTTCTCTAGTAGTTAAGTTAAATTAGATGCATTTTGAGAATTGCACATGAAAAGTAAAATACTGGTAAGGCATTAAATCTCACTGCTCCATATCAAATCACAACATGCACATCAAAACACTAGCCTCTCCTCATGGAAAATCTTTACTATAAAATTGAAGCAGAATTATGTTTATAAATTATACTAACAAATTACTTATACTATAAAGTATTATTATCATTAAAAGTAAAGTAGACCTATAAATAAAGATTTGAGGGTTTTCTTGTATAATTGCATCATGTTTCACTTGCTAATGACAGCAGAAGGCGAAAGTGTGCTCTCAGTGTGCAATTCCAAGTGTGCTCATATGCCAAAATGGCATTATCTTGCATATATCAAGGGAATTTAATCTTGAGATAAGTGCATAGCCACAGGGATAATTTACTTTCATGGGACTTACTACTAGTAAAACCAAATAAAACTAACACCCTTCCAATTTGGTGTGGCTATTTTCCTTTTGGCACACAGATACCCCTCATTGTAAAAGCTCTGACTTGGACAGTGTGTCAGGCCAACCATTACAATATTACAGCAACAGCAAACATGGTACTGGGATTCTAGAAACTATTTAGTCTAAAGCAAAACCACTGCAAAAACCAGTGGGCCCTGCTAGCCCTGCTCTGGCAACTCATTGCACTTCTAGGGAATTTGGCTTCGGAATGGATTTCGGTTAAAACAGCTCTTAATATCACCACCACCCTCACAGGTATAATTTTGACCTTAGAATAAGTGTTCCTCTACCCCAGTTCACCAGTTCACCATGCCACTACTTGAACATCTGTGTTGACACAAAGGATGGCGTGAAAATGAGGAAACAAGCAGCCAAAGGTATAAAGGCGAAAACAGCACCAGACAGCTTATTCCAGCGTGACGTTCTCCTGGATCTATGAGTCCTTTTTACTTGTTTACCCACTGTCTCCTTCTTTCTCAGCACTTAAACAAAATGGCCTTTCTAGCTGCAGAGTGCTTTTCTAAGGTCTCCCATCTTCGTTCAAGCCTGTTATTCCACATTAGAGGGAAGTGTATGTTTCTAACTTTTAAAATTTGCTACTGTGTGCACTCATCACATTATACATGCATGCACAGAAAAGTATCCACAACTCAGCTTTGTCACTGAAGGTATTTTGGACTATTTCAGGACTGCAAAATTGTGGTTATTTGGTTCTTATGGGAAATAAAACTGAGATCTTGAAAATTTCTCCACATAACCCTCTTCAAGCAAAAAAATTAAAGAAAAGCTGACTGAATGCTATATCACATGCCCTCAGGGCCTACTCCATGCTGTTTATTAGCATAGATGTAAGTGATGAATCATTCCCCCACAGTGGTGGAAAAATCTTCTCTTGTTGATAGCTAATGTTGATTTACAGCTGAAATAGCAAGAAAGTAGAAATCCATTTTGATCACACACGTGCACACACACATGATCAGGTGATAGCAACAGGGTAGATGAATAACTTGAGTTACATTATGGATATTTTTTCAGATGATTATTGTCATTTTTGTTCTCAGAAAGTCAATGGAAACTTCCTGTATCAGCTTCACTTTTCAGAAATTAATTATTTAGATTCTAGCAATGGACTAATATAATGAGAGTATCTCATTTTTAATTCCTCTTTATTAACTTCTAAAAGATCCCAATTACTTTGTTTTCTCAATTCAGTGCTAGCAAAAGAAAGTTATTTTAAAAGACCTGTTCCTAGCTGTTTCTGTTGAGCTGCAGCTATACTTATCTCCTATTCTAAATTACCAGATGCTTTCCTTTCAGCTTTCATTTTCACAGTTTTGATCTAATTAATTATCCACATAAGGGATACTTTAGGACAGTATATCTATGAGTTGCCTAGATGTCTAGGTACACAAATTACAAATGCTGATGCCATCGACACGGCATTCTCTTGTCAAATTCTCCATCAAGTCACTGATTTATAACAAGCTACAGTGGGCTGGGCAGGGGTGAAGTCAGTGGGGCTTAACACATGCCTTGACATCCTCATATGAAGTTACAAGTAGCTGTATCAGCATCCCCCAATATCAAAGCATTTATTACTAAGTACAATATTTTTTGTGTACTACTACCAATACTTAACTTGGCAGTGCGCCTTTTTCTTGAAGTGTTAGTAAATAACTATTTTCTGCTTCTTCTCTGTCTACACTTACAGGTAACTTCACCAATATATTAACCAATTAGCAAGTGTCTCAAATTTCTCCTTTGAAGAAAATGCTGAAAACAGTGCCTTAGGATATTTGGGTTTTCTATCAAAACTATTATACCTAAACAAAAGTTCATATTTACCACAAAATAACAGGAACATAAAAGTAGCAATTTCATAATATTGCTTGTACTTCTGCTTAAATGTCAATGCTATGTGGATAAATAAGTAACTATTCCGTTCTGATTAGCTTATGAAAAGGTTACCATTTGTTTCAACCAACTGACAGTTAGTTCCACACATGAATAGTTTATACATTTCTAATTTAGAAATTTTTAAAACAATGTTGTTTTATGAAATATGCTTTTAAAGGAAACATTTAATTATAGTATTCATATGTATTTGAAGACTTAATACAGAGAACTGCAATGCTGACAGAAGTCTTGTATCCACATAAAGAGAATGCAATATAAATGGATTGCATTTACGTGTTCATTTTAGCTACTGTAATTTTAAAGCAGCATTTTTGGCTGCTTTTGATTATCATATCCTCACCATTTCATATTATTAAATTTTCTTATAATTAGAGGTAGCTCAAGAGCAATTACAATATTTATCCAGTGGATAAGCCTTTATTTCCGGCCATAGCAAAATCAACCTGTTGTTTGGGATTTTTTTTCCCTGTCTCCCATGAAGTTCTGCAAAACCTTGCCAACATTTCAAGAACAGCAATTGTCAAAGTGACAAGACTGAGTAACAAATTTCTTTGAGCAGCTATTTCAAATCCATCAGACTCACTACTTTCAGGTAAGGTGGAAAAAGAAAAAGGAGTAACAGATTTGGGGTGGAAAGTTCCAAGTGAAATCAAAATTTGTCCTGGCATATTTGGGTTTCACTGGAGATTTCTCGTGTATTTATTCGCAGTCTTGAAGTTATTTATCCTTGAAACAACACTGTGAATAAAAGAACTGGTTAAAGTCCTTTTTGAAGTCGGAAAGCTTAATAAGCTCATGGCCACATAAACATGTGAGGCAGAATAGATGCCCCAGTACAGGTGCCCCGACACAGAGGTTTATAATCTAATCAAGCACTTCCCATTTTTATTGTTATGAGACTCTATTTCTAATACTGATCCATACAACAGCAGGCACGCACAGCAATTTTGAATTCTTTAGTATTAACTCTTTGTTCCTAATTAGATGCAGCTCCATAGAGTGGCAATTCCTCAAGAGAATTTATGAACTTCAGAAGTAATTAAAGCTTTTTCAGTTCTGTTTTGCTCTAATGTATGGTACAAAGATCAGTACACAGAAAGAAATCAGTTGGAGGAAAAAATAAAATTAAAATCTTAACTGCTGAGGCCCAGGGGAAACAGCTGAAAGGCAGGAGTTACAAAATAGTTAATAGAAAGATAAATTTTCACCTGAGGATAAAGCACTGAGGACGTTGCTCCTTGAATAGCATGTGGTAAGCTCTTTCAGCACAGGAAAATATATGTGGGGGAAGTGAGGAACACAGTTTTCCAGAGTTACTTAAATAAAGCTGAGTGACCTGAAAAATTGCAGAAAATTAACATTATCAATACATTTCAAACTAATTATATTTCACCCTCCTAATCCTGGGCCTTTTGTACAGCTCACTAAACATTATGAACAGAATCTCTGTATGTGTATAAGTAGTACCATTATAGTATCTATGAAGATTTTAAAGAAAACAGCTGTAAGCATAAATCTAATTATCTAATAGAGATATAGCGTAAACATAACTACAGGGCTCAACAATACTGGTCTGTGCACTGAGTAAAACAAAACCTAGTACGTTACTTGTTTATACCTCATGTTTATAGTTCTTCAATGTCTTGACTTCAAATTAATTTATTACATGTCAGAGCAGTCTCCCACAAATAAGCTCCCTGCAGTATAGAATAACTCTTGTGGTACACATAGGGGACAACATGTACACTCCTTAAAGCTTAAGTATGAGCAGAAATTATAATCTCCTACTTAAAACCTTAATTTTTTTCTGAGGATATTCTGATGTTCTTCGACCTTATATCAAGTAGATTTTAGAAAAATTATATAAATTCCTAATATCTACAATTCTGCTCTTTCAGAATAAATACATACAATAAAGAAAATACAGACTGTGATTTAGATAAGATTGTGAGCAGAAACACCACACCATTTTACAAATATTCTTAAATAAATATTTTACCTACCTTTTTATATGGCTTTTTTTCAGATCTTTTCATGGGTTTAGAAAATTAACACAGGCTCTACAGAAACCCATGGCTGCTGGGGGACAACTGGAACACTATGAAGTAGTCAGAATTATACTGGTTGCTATCACTTAACCAAATCGCTTCCTTTCCATCATGTCTTGTTTTCTGTAACTATTGTAACATCCTTTCCACTACAGTGCCATCACATATTTGCTCCTTTCTCCAAAATAATCAGATGCTTATCACTCCTTCCTGTCCCACGCTTGTCATTTATTTAGATACTAAACTATTGAATCTTGAGGCATCTACAATGATGTGGCTGAATGAATCCTCCACAGTACATCCCTTTTCTCATTCAGGCCTTTGAGCTACTCGACTAAACAAGATTAAACACACACTGATTCTCAAGAAATCATTTGGCATATCACAAAGAAGAAAGAAAAATCTTCACACACTTAATGCTCATTACATAATGCTGCAAAAGCTTTGCATGCTTAGATATTTGCCTGTCTACCAACTTCAGGTATGTATTTGCCCTAATCGGACACAAGTAAATTCTGCACAAATGTAACAAAGCAAGATGACCATAGCACAAGCACTTCTACCAACAGTTACTTTTGAAATGACATCTGCGTGTTCCTGGTAGAATAGTGCTACTGTAATGTAGAGTGTAGTAGTACACTCTACTTATGTGTAAAAATGCATTAATATTATCATCTTGCAACTGCGCTGAATTGCATATAAAGCAATGGATATAAGTGTCCATTAACGTGTGATCCTTCATGGCATTTCTGAGTGAACAATTGCTTAGAAAAATATTTCAGCAGAATTCTATTGGAACTAAGTGTGGGAGATCAGTGTAGGGTAAAATAAAGATTGCTAAGGATTTATGAAAGGGTTTTTGAAAAAGAGAGGAGAAAAACCTAAAGTGTTGCTGTTATTGAAAAATGTACATTATAATCTTTTCATTGCTTCATCCTGGTTTTAAAAGTAGTATCATGCACAATACATCTTTGCATTCTTTTATGGACAGCTAACAAACCACACACATGAAAAAAAAGGCTAACTAATGAGCCACATCATATAGCATGTCAGCGTCTACTAAGGAATTGACACCATATATTGTTACTATGTTAATATACAGACCACCAAACACTTACAGACTTCAATATAATACCAGCTAAGCTGCTGCAGTGCATTTGAGCATTTAAAAAAACAGGGAAAAGAGCTATTTTACAACCATGTTCTTTTGGTCATCTGGGAAACACCCCGCTAACGCACAATACCATGCAGATAGTAATGCTGGAATAAAAAAAAAGTAATATTCCAAGGTGACCAAAATAATTACAGGACAAAAACTGTCTCATGCTAAACTTGCTAAAATAGATCTATTATGAACAGCTCAAGAGAAGACGCAGAAAACACTCAGGAAACATTTTAACATGCAAACTTGCCACCTAAACCCTTTCTTTACAGTTCTCTTTTGGTGCACAAAACCATGCCACTAATGCAAAATATACAGTGATAGGAAACAATGCCATCATCTAAAACCTTGGGGATGATGGATGATTTCCATTTCTAGAACTAAATTTAGTCTCCCAACTCGGAATCTGCTGCTCCTGCCATTGAATGTCACAGTGTTTCTTTCTCTCAAATTTAGTACCAATACACACAAAGCCACACGACATGGCAAACAGCCACAGATTACAATTTACTTCCCAAATTTTGCATCCTTTACAATTCTTGTAAGCTGAATAAACATATTTGAACACTCCCTAACACAACAGGGAGCCTGATCTCTGTGCAGTAATGTGATCCCAATGCATCAACAAGAAAATAACTTGGGGGGGAGGGAAAGAAGGAGGGAGGCCAGACACAACACACTGACACACAAATTAACAGTTATGCTAACATGCTAACACTATGTCTCTAAAATGGCTGAGGATGAAGTAGAGATGAAACATTTGAATTGATGTTGCTCCCACTGATCTACAGTGCCTACTTAAGTTAGTGTCAACGTCTAGGTACTGAAATAATAAGCCCCTTGTAAATGATAGCATAATTAAGTCTGTGTCCTAAGTGAAAGGTTAGAAATCTAAGAGTACTGTTATTTAAGAGAGAAACATCTGAAACACTTCTTATATGGCTTTATGCATATGACAGTGCACACGTGAACTCAAGTCCCTCTTGCTCATACACTGCCTGGTCCCAACACAAGACACCTCTTTACGACAACCCCAGTGTAGCACTAAACTCATGATCAGCACTTCACACTCATTGGCTGTACAGTGTCTGAACAGAGTGGTCTGTTGTGGTGCACAGATGGACATTTTGAGCCTTTCTGTATTATTCAGGGTTGTTATCTCCATAATCATATTCTGGGCAAGGGGAAGGTGAACTCAAACAACCAATGCATGAAGTATGCATTTCATTTTTGCAAGTTTGGCTGTGACAGAAACTACCCAAATCATGTTATACACCAAGAATGATTTTCAAACAATAGGAAGTGCTACTGCTCATACAAAACGCTAGCAAGATGGCTGTTTTACAAATAAGACACAGCAAAAAATGGTGGTATCTTGGAAGAAATAATAAAAAAAAAAAAGCTAAAATATTAGAACTAATATGGTCTCATCATAAAAATGGCATGTATGCTAATTAACTTCATGGGTTTGGACTGCCAGATGGACCTTACAAATTCACAGAAAAAGATACACACTGTAATATTTTAAAGACAGAATACTTACCATGGCAGAATAAATAGGAAGTTCTTTAAATGGGTTAACAAGCAACAGTATATCACCAATGTAAGTCTGAAAAAAGAAGATATAATTGCTTTACTAAGTAATAAATTAAATCTTTAAGGATGTTAATGGTTTTCTTCCAGAAAGGATTTTTGGCAAAGCCTCTTAAATACAGCTATCAACATGCTAAACATAATTTGCAAAATCAGAGCTTTTAATTTCATAACTTTAAATTGAGGCCTAACATTACAATTCAAACAGCATTAATTATTCTTTCTGTAATAAAACTGATTTATTCATAATGGAAAATTATGCACAGAATTGCACTGCATATATTATTGGTAGATTATTTGAAAGTTAATTCGTCATTTACCATTTGTTAAACTACAAAAATGTGAGATGCCTACCACATAAATAAGTTCCAAATGCAATTTTTTATGGGGTAGATGACATAATTTAGAAATACTATATTGATTACCCAGAACTGATACATTAAAATTTATTGCTTGTGAAAAAAGACAGAGCAATTGATACATATGAAAGTACTTCTGCATGTGTATATGAACATATGTACATGCATATGGAAAAAAAAATCCTGGCTACATTAAAAATAGCGAACCATCAACCAGTTGCAAAGGTGCCAAGATTTTATTATTTCATATTTAAACACTCATATGCGAGAGTAAGATTGTAGGTCACCCCTGCTGCTATACTTCTTACTCCAGAAAAGTAGTTGCTGCTTTACTATGCTCTTAGAATGTAAAAACGTCACACCTCTGACTCTGGAGAGGTAAAACAGCAAAACACCATGTGAATAGCCCCAGTCATGCTGCCTTTTTCAAAATGAAGTATCTTGATTTGGGGAAGTGGAACATATTGCCTTTCCTAGTAAATGTACTAGTTTTTTTCTGAAACACTGTAATTTCTCTCTCACCTACCTGACTTCACTGTTGGGCTTTTCTACTGAATATAACTTTATTAAGCTTCATAAAACATGAAACAGGAGAAGTTCCGTGCTAAGCAGAATTCTGGTTTGGAATTGGAGTCCAAGGACTTTTCCTTCTAAGTCTGAGAACCAACTCACTCAAAGATGCAAGCATTTCCAGCACTGATGCTGACACTTTACCAAAGTACAATGGCTGCTGTTGAGCAGAATATTAAGAATCCCTGCCTATAAATTTCTATAAATTAAGAATAATGTCCAACCAGGGTATAAGATCCCCTTAGGTGAAATATTCAGTATTTTAACATAAAAGAAGACTTTGATTTTATAAATACTAACTTTCTGTGGATCCTCCCAAATTCAGTTAAAGTTATCTGTGTTTGGCATCTTTGAAAGTGGGATAAAGAAAAATAAATACTCATAATAAAACAGAATTTTATCCATTATTCTAAAACCCAGAATTTTTGTTATCATTGAATGCTGAACACCTAGAATTAAAGTTCTCATAATTTCAAAGGTATTCACAGCAACATGCCAATTCCCCATATTCCTTTAGTCTAAACAGTGCAATCACCTTACACGTTTAAAAACAATTTGCACGTTTCACATTAACATGTCACTCAGCTGTTCAGCAATTTAGAAATAAATTATGAATAAGATATGAACAGGGACACAAAAATTTCCAAGTGCAGATTTTTCTTCAGAAGTAATCTATGCGTAGCCACATGCCTCCCCAGTTTATTATGGCATAACCTGGAAAACCTACTTTTTATAATAAAATCCTATTTATAAAATCTTGTTATAATTATTTCATTTGGTATCTAGATGATTAACATTACAATATAGAAAGCAATTTCTGTAATACAAGAAGAGATAAATCTCCCATGCTGAATTCTAAGCTTTTAAAAATCTAAATTTCTTTAAAATTTCCAGTATTCATATTCGCTATTAAAATTAAGATGATAAAGACGGAAGGATCTTTTGGTGGTTTGAGGAAGATTACACGTACCCACAGATTTTTAACAATATATGTCCTCTGTAAATAAACACACACAAATTGTATCCAAATTAACTGAAGTATTAATCCACTTTTTATTTCTGCTTCCCTATATAAACTTGAGAAATTGCAGGGTTTACACACACATGTCATCATCCATTTAAATATTAGTCACAAGTCCAGGTTACTGTCTAGTAAATATGATACTAAACCTATTTTTCCTATTCTATCATATGTTCTTTTTTTAAAGCTAATTGTTGATAGATGAATAACAACTTACATATATCTGATTATTATTAAAACGCTTCTGAATCTCATAAAGCAGGCTGCTGTCTGTTAGCTCACTCAGAGAAGCCAGGTCATCATTTGGAGCTGGAGGCATTAGCTTGACCTAGAAAACACAAATTAGAGAAATAAAGTAACTTCACAACCAATCATTCCGTACTGTAATGTTCTAACCCCCAAAAAAAGTATAAACTTTGATTACTAGAATTTGCGGGGAAAAAAAAAGAGAATTAGGAAACCGGAAAGTTGTCACTCCTCCCAGACAATCACACACCATTATTCTTAAGCAAGAGAAGAACATAAAAAATATTATCAATGTTAAGGTGAATAACTGCATGAATCTGATGGGCTCTTAAGAACACAGACCCTAGTAGAGTGCCATTTGAAACTCCTAAACCCATAAAGATTCCCAGCTTAAATGCAATTCTTCTGCTCTCTTCATTAAATGTTTATGGCAAAAGAAATCAAGACTATAAAAGTTAGTGCACTTGTAAACTATTTATTGTCCAGCATTTAACAAAGCTCTTATACTACTCTTTCTCATATCAGATTTAAAATTCTATTACAATTTTTCCTGTAGGATAAAAGGAAGTCAATAAGAACTGGGTATCATGTTGTCAAGGAGACCAGAAGAGATTCAGAAGCAGCTACTTTAGCCAAAACTGATGAATGAGTTTAACTTTTTAGAGATTTGGAAGGAATAATGTAAGCTCTGTGAGGCAAAATTAATGCCAAGGGGAAAAAAAAGTCCAAATGACAGAATAGGAGGAAAAAATGATCTGTGATAATGGAAATCTGATTAAAGGCAAAATAAACACTAATACATTAAACTGCGTGCTTATAAATTATTATCTACGCTTAAAATGTAGGCTGATTCCTTTCTTATGTCAGCTGAAAGAAATATTAGCATGCTAAAAGAATACCTAGAAACAGAAACTTATCATGTGAATGATGGTAGAATTATTTGAATTGTTTGTTCATCATTAACTAAAACACACTCTCAGTGTCTATTTTGAGAATGGAAAAAAAGATGGAATTTGTTCTATTGTTCTGCTTAAAATGAAGGCTCGTGAGAAAAGCAGATACTGCCCTTTCTTTGACAACAATTCAGCACCCTCAACCTCTGGCAGTGGCAGGAAGTCAGTGGCAGAAGTAGCAAGCAGACTGGGAGATTTTGGGGGGAACACGGAGTGTGCTTCTGGCGAGAAGAAGGTCCCAAAGATTATGGATACTGTGCTTAATACTGGGGATCTGGTCCCGAACTATTGTTTCCATGCGTTCAAGGTCTAGGTCAGAAATCATGATGCTCTGGGCTCTCTTCCCACATTTGTCAGAGCGGCACTGTGCAATATTGCTGAAGAATTTAATCTTAATACAATAAGACTAACAATCTCTCTTTGTCTCGATGTTTCAAGATTATTGAAACATGCACATATTCATTCACATGAAATTTTTACGTGACCATGAGCAAACACTGAGAAGTTTGGAGTCCAGAAAAAGAGCAGGATTAATTACATACAATTTTGTATCTTTTCTATATGATATATCTTTGACCCTGCCAGTATTTTTCTTCTAAAAATAGGAGTACTGAATACCAGGATCAAAATATTCATTGAACAGTTATGAAACAGATGTCATTTCTTACTCTTCTATTTTACCAAGATGAAACAAAAATGCAGACCAGACATCACAACACCAGATATCACTAGCCCTTATGACATAAAACAGAATCTTGTTGGGGTTTTCTGTTTAAGTATTTCACCAGCTTTACCTTCCACAGTCCTCATTTCACGAATTTTTTATTTTCTTTTTTCCAGAAGAAACATATTCTAAAATCGTGGATTCTATCAAAATGCTACTGTGACTATTCTCCTTTTTCCTGTCTAATTAAAATACTTTCTTAAAATATTTAAATTTTCAGAACACACATTTCAAACAAGAAAACATGACAAATACACAGCTTGCCTGCCATATCTGTGTCTGTCTACCTAGCTTAGAGGTTTACTTCCCATCACATTAAAGTGAACACAGATTTTCTGTCACACACAGCATGGCATTTCTTGCTCTTTTTGGTTTTAATCATGGCAGTTGGATGTAAGCCTGTCTACAAAACAAGAATTCCACTTGGCAAAAAAATAAATTACATTTTGACATTTGTTTTTGATGATGCACACTTGAACAGAACAAAATGAACAAAAGAATTCCAATAACTTTTTTAAGCATCTTGTGGAGAGAAAGCAGATGAAAGACAGAAACCTGTGGCCTCCTTCCCTTATAGTGTGCTCACCTGATTTGCAGGAACAAAGCAGGCAGAGGTCTTCACTATACTCCCTTGTGTGCTACCAAAACTCAGAACACCTGTGCCAGAGAGTGAGCTTCTCTTAGAGTCACAGAATCAGTTAGATTGGAAAAGACCTTCAAGATCACCAAGTCCAACTGTTACCCCAGGATTGCCAAGGTCACCACTAAACCATGTCACTGAGGGCTTCATCTACATGGTTTCTGAACACTTCCAGGGACGGTGATTCCACCACTTCCCTGGGCAGTCTATTCCAATACCTGATCACCCTTTTGGTGAATAATTTCTTCCTAATAGCCAATCTAAATCTCCTCTGGTGCAGCTTGAGGTCATTTTCTCTTGGCCTACCTCTTGCTACCTGAGAGATCAGCCACCTCCTGCTTCATCCTCTTTTCAGGTAGTCGTAGACAGTAATAAGGTACCCCTGAGCCTTCTCTTCTCCAGACAAAACAACCCCAGTTCTCTCAGCTGTTCCTCATAAGACTTGTTCTCAAGACCCTTCACCAGCTTTGCTGCCCTTTTCTTGACCTGCTCTAGCAACTCAATGTCTCTCTTGTACTGAAGGGTCCAGAACTGAGCACAGTATTCCAGGTGTGGCTTCACAAGTGCTGAGTATAGCAGCATCACTGTCCTGACCCTGCTGGCCACATGATTGCTGATACAGGCCAGGATGCTGTTGGCCTTCTTGACTGCCTGGGTACATGGTAGCTTATGTTCAGTAGTGTCAATCAGAACCCCCAGGTTCCTTTTTGCCAGGTAGCTTTTCTTAATTTATAAAGATTAAACCTATGCTAGGCTGGACACAAATGTCTTAATTTGTAAATAAAAGAAAGGTTTGAATTTGATCACTGCTTGGGATACTCCATGTTTTCTGAATTGTTAGCAGACTTCCTTGTACATTCTTGACTCATGCCAGCTAACGCTCCTGCAGATAGTATGGAGATATCATTCCGGTCATATGTCAAGAGTTATTTCCCACAGGCTGTTTGGGCATGGCCTCATTTTTTGTCTTATGGATGTGCACTGACCCACCCCACATAGCCTTTTGCCAGAGAACAGGCCCTGGCCTCTTTTAATTTCATAATCTAGATATAGCCAAAGATACCGACGCTATGGATAGACAGTTAGAAATGCAAAGTGCTCAGTTAAACTCCAAGTAAGGTAATGGAAATCCTTCTCCATTAACTTTTTTTTTCCCATGAAGTTTAGGATTTAGTGATTCAGCATTTTCTATCAGACTCTGCATCAAAATTCACAGCTCAATGAGCAAATAAATCCCACAGAAAAAAACCCCTGTGAATGCATTAAACTCACAATAACCAATTTTACTTGGCAGCAAACATTCTTTTTGTTAATAATAACTTATTTGTGGGCACCCTCAAATTCTGTACTTCTGTGTTTCTGAGCACACAGATGAGTTTTTTCCATTTTTTCACCTCAGTGCATGCATGCATCTGGCTATCATCCTGACTGCATGATGCATATTTTATAAGACATAAAAATAGCCACAAATACAGCATAAGTTCCAATATAACTATGCCTGTTCAAGTTATTAGGTTTTGAGATTTTTGTAATGTTATCAATGAGTTCCCATTTACTCATTTAAATTACATAAACAGCATTCACAATCTGCTCAAATAACATTCTCTAATGATTTTTATTTTTTTACACACTTATGTCACTGAAATAAGCAAGCGTTCTAGCCCTTATGTAATACTACGATATACATAGTTGTCCCATGTGGATGTGGTAAATGATATTAAAACAATCAAAAGGGCATCAGGGGATACTCTACCACTCAGTTCATATAGCCAACAATATGTAAACAAGAATTATAAGACAAAAGACAAAATATTCTTTTAAAAAAGACCCAATTAAGAAAAAGAAAAGATTTAATCTCTATTTATTTGCAGCATGAAGCACGCAATTCAATTCTAGGCCAGTAACTTCAATCTGCTACCAGAAAAATATCCTTCCCAGCTGAGGAGAAGAGAAACCACCAGCCATGATAAAATTCTGGAAATTATTCATATTGCTTTCTTTGTCTGGCAGCAGAGACCTTGACATTAGAGATGATCAAAGAACATCTTTTACCTAGGAAAAAGCAAAAGCTAATACAAGCCAAGAGAGACCCCAAGTGCTTTATCGATGTAGTCATTTGATCCTCATCTCTATGCTTCAGGTAATAAAAATATTACTTCATGAGAAATATTATTTTGTTAAGGCTCTTTTTCATCATTTTTGCAATTAAAAAACCTTGAGGCTACATATAAATTTGAACTGTTAGTTTTCCCAAAGCCAAAAAAGTTACAAGCTTTCTCTATTAAAAATGCATCTTTCAGAGGTAATAAGATAATTTTTTTCCCTCTGATCCCTCAATAAAGGCTTAATCTGCATGTCACATTGCCTAAGAATGTATGATTTTTCTGACATAAAGCATATGAAATATCATGCTGATCTATTTCAATAATATATGAACATAAAATCCAAGTAATGACTCCACATATCCTATTGAAAAATTAAACAGAACATGATTACTTTCAGTGTAGTCTGGAACACAACTGGTAAGAATAAAAGATCATGAAACTCATTAGAATTAGGATACCCAATGGCAGGGATAGTGGAAAGAGGTTATTCAAAGCTTTCCTTTGGTAGCAGCACTAAATAAAAATTTCAGTTCTCAAGTTGCAAAATAAAAAAAGAAATGTGTTAATTGGAAGTATCATCTCTGAAAAATAGTATGCACATATCATGTACACAAATATGGATACATGTATACATCTACAATTCACAATGCATGGCATGTAGTACAGAACAAAATCCTCATATTCCCAGGGTCACAATTATGTCATTTCACAAAAGAAAAAAGTTCATACTTTCATTTCTCAAAATACGGGAATTCTTTAGTTTACTAATATTAAACCGTTTCCTGAAGTGATGAAACTGTTTTACCCTGTTTTGTCTGTAAGAGCTAAAGCTCATTAAGCCCTTAGCAAGTGAGAAGTTTTATGATTTTTTTTTTTTTTTTTTTTTTAATGCAACCAGTCATCTTAAAACACACTGAAATAGCACAGTTTCTAACTTATCCTATTAGTGCTGCTTTCCCAAATAGGACTGTTCCTGCTTTTTCTTTTCCAAAGAAGCATCACTCCTTATTCAGCAACTGCAGATACTGGGCAAGGTTTGTTGCTTTTACTGCTTCTAACAGACCACAAGATACACATTCCTTCTAGCTCAAGTGCAGAATTTCACAGTGTTTTCTGCAGAAATTTCTCAGCTAATAGAGCTAAAAGTTATTCACCATTAATTCTGCTGTCTTGTCTTTCAACTGTAACTTCTGTGGGAAGTTCCACTGAAGTACGGTGAAACAGCAGAAGAAGTAAAATTCTTGGAAATCCGCCCTGGGATCATGCAGTGGCTCTAGATCATGGTGGAGGACAAAACTATCCACACAACCTCTTTTTCACCTGGTACATCAGCTGTTCTCCCAGACAGTTTCTGCGTATGTTTTACTACATAAAACTATAAGGCAAAACTTTAGCTTCAGGATTATGAAAATCTGAATAACTTTAGCTAGGTCTGCACCAAAAGAGAATCAAGCAGAAGAAAGTATATGTGTCCTTGTCCACTCTTGTTGAGCATCCAGAAGCAAGGGACAGTCTCAGCAAGACCCTAGGCTAAACACCTCTCTCTCTTTTCCTACAGTTATACTCCTCTTAACAGGGTTGCAAGCATTCACTTTTCTGACCAGCAGTGCTTTTCTTTCAGATTGACTATGATTTCATCATATCACTGCAAAGTCAACAAGGCCAGAAATTGTATGACATGAAAACAAGATGTAAGCCAAGTGCAAAACATTTTGCAGTATCTTCTGACTGAAGAGGGAACTCGGTGCTCTATGGGATCCCAAAGCTGAGAAATTTCAGAGATTGACTTGTATAATTGACATATGAACTCACTCATTGATCTCATATGATCAACATGCTCCTCGGAAACACATTCAGGAAAAAAAAAAAGCAATGAAGTGTGCATGCTTCTGCCAAGGCAGTTATGCAGGTATTTTTATATTAACGTGGTTAAAACGTAATTAGTATTTTGCTCCTTTGTCATGCTTCAAATCCACAGTAAATAAATTTAGATGTAAATTCTCCCCTCCACTCCCCAACTCTAAAGATGGAGGGGGGAGAGGGAGGGTTGCTTTGGGGTTTTTTGTTTTGTTTGGAGTTTTTTGGTTTTTTTTTTTTAATGCCTAAACACTTCTGGAATATGTGTTTCTCAAATGCATGTAAAAGAAAATAAAATCTCTTGAACAAAAACCAACCAACAAAAAATATTTAAGTCCTAAACATTCAAAGTTAGGGCATACCAGTTTTACAAGCAACAGAAAACTGCCTCCTTTTGTATTCACCTTTCAATCTATATACTAAATGAGAGTGTGATCCTGTGGAGAAAACTGTAAAAGCCATTAAAATATTCAGCACCAGTACTATGATGCATTAGCACAAGAAAGGGAGTTTACACTGCGGCTGTAGATCTGGCAATTCTTGTCTTTAAATTACAGCCACTTTGCAACTTAATATTCCTTAGACATTCTTTTTGTCTCGAAATCTTCTAGGTTGTGTTTCATTTTGAGGTTTTTTTTAATCAGAAGTTGGGGATAAGAGCACACTTTGGATAGCACTAACAGTTGTCCCTCCCCTGTTGTGAACTATGAATAGAATTTGAGGAGCCCTGAGTCCTCTGACTGCCACAGCCCCAGAACTGCCACCAGTAGCTGGCAGGAAGCAGCTGTTCAATTTGCAGAAAGGGAACTCTTTGCGGGGCCAGACTGATTGCAGGGAGTGATCAAGGACACAAGGCTCCACAGTGCAAATGATACTGCTGTGTAGTGAAGGGGAAAAAAATTACTGTGGCCTTTGACTTCATTAAGTTTACAATTTCCAGACCTAAGCACTAAGGAACAGTTCAAGAAACTGCATGTCGTTACCTGTTCAAGTTTGGCAGTAATGTTCACAGTGACATTTTCAGATGCACTGTCCTGAGATTGCTGCTTACATAAGCCTTTAGCTGCGTCTTTAAACATGGTGTCTTTCTCCAGCAAACTGTCTTGCTTGGCAATCGGTAAAGCCAGGGGATTGCTACAAAGAGAATCAATAAAGCAATTAGACTACTCCTGAAGATGTCAGACAAACAAAAAGATTGCCAAATGCGCATGGCACAAACACAGAACTGAGATACAATTCAGGGCTGAGACATGAGTTCCTGGTCCAAGTACAAAAAAGAAATTGGTGAGAAATAAACTGTTCACATAAGTTGGTCTGTTCCCAAAGGCACAGAGCACAACACTTTGATTTAAAATTCACCTTTATGCATATCTTTTCCAAGGCAGAACTGAGACAGCCAAAGAGAATATGCATGAATCTGCTTTTGACAGCACTAGGTTGGCAAATCAATAGCCAATTTTGAAACTGAATTTAAAATACACAACTTACACAACATTGGTCTAAAAAATCTTATGTTTTAAAATAATTCAATACAGATACTGCCATTGCAGTTAATAAAATTAAATTACACCACTTTTTCACTTATTTTTAATCAGGCAATATCCAAGACATATTTTATGACCCAAAGGTGCTCTGAATTTGTTATATGCTATATAAAAAATCAAACAAGCAAACAGCCAACTCCTGAAACAATACAGAATACTCTCCATTCACAAATAAATTAAGCCTATTCTTACACACATTCCCTACTGACACCTCAGACGGTATCATGCTTCTGAAAAACAACAATGCCAAAATTTTGGATGATTTTGGCAGTGTTGTACATCCAGAGGAATTAGCAAGGAATGAGCCCAAGGAGCTGGGAACACAAACATCTTATAAAAGAATTGTCTGGACTCTGACAGCGCAAATGAGACAATCCCATGGAATGTACCACAGCTCCTTGCCAAAATGTGCACATAATTTCTTTGAAAAGAAATGTGGGCTCAATGTGGGAATGCAGGAATACTGTATTCCACTACGGGATAAAATCCAGATGTCAAACATAGTTTAAAAAAATCTCATTTTTACTCTAAATCACTTGAGTTTGATCACTGATTATAATAAAGCCAGGATTATACACACACAGTTAAATGATGGAAGATCCATAGCTAGCACTGACTTCAATACAGGATAAGAACTGTTGGAAACAGAACTGAAGACAGTTTTGTCTCCAACAGTACATTTCCAAAACACATAGCTTTAGAAAGGTACAGTTCTAAGCAGAGGCAAAGCACCTTCTAAGCAGAATTCATTGGAAAACAAGTCAAAGTAGTTTCCCACTGAATAAAAGATACAGGAACAAAACCTTTCTTTTGGTGAAACCTCCTGTCAGCAAACAAAAAATTAGTTTCAACTAACTAGTCTTCATTTTGTAAAGGAATACATACAATATTCTAATTATGTTTTGCTTCCAACATTTTAATGTAAAATGTCTAAAGGAACACTTTTAAAAACAAAAATTTCTCATTACTGCTTTGATTGACCTAAGATTGTTTTGTCATATATCTGTTTAAGTCACATGGACGAAAGATTTAAGAACCAACAAGTTTTGCCTTTTTTCTTGATTTGCACAGAAAAGCCATTATCCAACAATTTTTGTGAACTTGGCAATTAGATGTCATAGAATAAGCTGCGTCAGTAATTAGGCTGCAGAAGAAATGAAATAGATGTGGCACCCACAAGCAGATATAAGTAATACTGATTAGCATTTTGCCTAGACTCAGAATCAAACAATATATAATTAAATATTTTTTTTCTTTTTGAGTAGTCTTTTGCTATTGTCCAAAACTGCTCAAAACCCTTAGGTCTGAATTATTTTAAAGATTTAATAACAGACAAAGAAAAAATCAAAGAAAAGTATAAGAAAAAATGAATTCAAATATTAAAAAACGATGCAGTGTCACAACTTTTTATTATTTATGTGATAGTTCTTTTAAATTGTGTAGAGTGATTTTTTTGCTGCAAAGTTAAACCTTACCCATTCAACCTTATCACTTTTGTGTTAACTATACAACACAGCTTAGAAATAATTCTTGAAATTCAGCTATAAGCTCCTCACAACCAACTAAACTTTTCCGCTATCACAAAAGAGAGGCGATAGTGATGGCAGCAGCCGAGGACCTAGCCCCGGTGCAGAAGGAGGGTCCTGGCAAGCCACAGGTCTTGTTGGTGCCACTGGATCCCGAGGAGCAGGAACCGGAGCAGAATCCGGCCCCGGCCCCGCGGGGGGGCAGCACGGGGGGGCAATCCCCAGGGCAGCCCCTCCAACCCCCACCCCTGCCCGGCGCAGCGCCATCTTGGTCAGCCCACGGCAGTGAAGGAACCCAGTACTGCGCTTCATCCAGAATATTTCATGGGAATTAGGTGACATTGTCCCCGACTACATCTTGGAGCAGAGCTCCTGCACCCTCTTCCTCAGCCTGTGCTACCACCACCTTCACGCCGATTACATCTACCAGTGCCTGCGGGAGCTGGGCCAGGGCTTTATGCTGTGGGTGCTGCTGCTGTGGGTGGATGTGAAGGATCCCCAGCGGGCACAGAAGGACCTGGCCAAGATTTGTATCCTGAGAAACTGCACTCTCCTGCTGGCCTGGAGCCCCAAGGAGGCCGCCCGATACCTGGAGACCTACAAAGCCTTTGAGCAGAAGCTCCCAGATCTACTGCGGGAGCGCCTGGACCAGAGCTTCCTGCCCAGGATGAGCAACTGCTTAACCAGCATCAAGGCAGTGAACAGGACGGACGCCTTGAGCCTGCTCAGCACCTCTGGGTCACTCACAGCCCTGGCAGCTGCCAACAAGGAGGATTTATCCCTTTGTCCTGTTGTGAGGCCCCAAAAGGTCCCCGCATAGGCCAAGCACCTCTTTGATGTCATGCATGAGCCCTTCTTGCAGACCCCCAAGTGAGCCCCGATTCCGATCCATAATAAAATGGGCTTTATCCATGGAAAAAAAATTTTGTTTGACTCCATTTAGTAGGTCAGGACTACTGGGGGCTGGTGGAGCTCGTCTGACAATGAAGGGGAAAAACTGTTTTGGTAGGAGGCTTGCCAGAGTGGTCAAGGATGCTTTAAACTAGATGTGTTGGGGGAGGGAGGTATCACTCCATCCCAACACACCCAGCCAGTTGTCAGCACCTGTAATAAATACTCGGAACAACCCAGAGATGTTCCAGCTGCTCCAGCCAATGAGTTGGCTTCATTTGGAGGTTGGCTCAGATGCCTCTATACAAACACCCATAGCATGGGGAACAAACAAGAGGAATTAGAGATGAGTGCACGTCTATGGAGGTATGATATAACAGGCATCACAGAAACATGGTGGGATGGCTCCTATGACTGGAGTGTTGGAATGGAAGGTTACAGGCTCTTTAGAAAAGATGGGCTCGGCAGGCGGGGAGGAGGAGTTGCTATTTATGTCAGGGATAGGCTGGAGAGCACGGAACTCTGTCTGGGGACAGGCGAGCAGTCAACAGAAAGTTTGAGGGTCAGGGTTAAAGTGAGAACAGCGATGGGAGACATGACTGTAGGGATCTGTTACAGACCGCCTGATCAACAAGACTGTCTGGATGAAGCACTCTATAGGCAGATAGGAACAGCCTCACGATCGCAGGCCCTTGTTCTCATGGGGGGCTTCAACCACCCTGATATCTGTTGGAGGGACGGTACGGCCCAGCACAAGCAATCCAGGAGGTTCCTCGATTGTGTGG